>CAUYSK010086524.1:0-43103 GCA_963575035.1 Avahi laniger | reverse complement strand
ATTTCTTTCTATTTTTGGTAGAGATGGGGTCTCACTCTTGCTCAGGCTGGTCTCGAACTCCTGAGCTCAGAACGATCCGCCCACCTCGGCCTCCCAGAGTGCTAGGATTACAGGCGTGAGCCACCGCGCCCGGCCTGGACTTGTGAGTTTTAGAATGTTTGCTCCTAGGATCAAGAAGAAGCAGTCTTCCTTCCTTGCGTGAAATCTTTAGGAAGGAAAAATCGGTTCCTCCTGCTATTGTAAGTGGCATGGACATCCAGCTGAGTACCCTGTCTGTCCTTGATCCCTCTGGCTCCCATGTTTCTCCCTTCCACCGAGCCCTGCTGATCCCCCTCTGGAGCATTCATCACTCCAGTTCTCACTCGTCATCTCTCACCAGGAGTTTTTAGCAGGCTCTTCTCCTCCTTACAAGTCTCCCCAGTACCCTCTCATCTGATCCATCCTCCACAGAAGCATCAAGGGATCCTTCTAAACACAGTGGAGACTGTGACAAGCCCATCTTTAAAGACTGCTGATGGTTCCATTTCATCTACTGGGTTAAGTCCAAACTCCAACAGTAAACAAGACCCTTCACCCTCTGGGTCTTATTTCTCCAACTTTGCCTCTCACCACTCTTCAGCACATACCCTGTCCTCCAGCTACACTGGGCCACTCCCAGTTTCTGCAAACATCACGTCCTCTCACACCTCTTTGTCTGTTCTCAGGATCTTCTCTCTGCCGAAGCCACCTTTCCCTGCCCTGCTTCAATGGCCAGCTGAAAGGTCACTTTCTTTATGAGCCCAAGCAGAGATGACAACAACAGTGATCGTAGCTAACATTTCTCCATCACTGTCTAGGTGCCAGGCACTATACTATATCCTCTGCATCTCTGGGAAATGGGCTAAGACAGGGAAAGAACTAAAAAGAACTTTTTGTTTTTAAATTTCTTTTTTAGAGACAGAGTCTCACTCTAAGAAGCGCCTGACTCAGAAAGGCCCTAAAGAAACATCACAATCTTGTAAAAGCTCTATTTTTCTGTTTATTTTCTTCTAACAGCTTACTGAGGAGAAAAAAAAAAAAAATCACACATTCTACCCATTTTACAGTTGAAGACAGCAAGGCACAGAAACAGAAATCTTAAGTAATATAACAAAAACCACATAGCTGGCTCCAGTGCCCATTCTCTTAATGTTTATCTCATTCAGTACTGATGCTATCATATAATAATTTGCTAATGTTTGTCTCTCTCTCTCCTTATTTGTTTTGTGAGTTTCTCAAGGGCAATAAAGCTCTCTTAACTTTGACTCTCCAGCACCTAGCACAGTGCCTGGCACGTGTGATGGATGGATGGATAAATGAATAAAAATCATTCAGTGATACATATGAAACCCTTTTTAAAAATGCAAGCATGTTGCCAGGCACAGTGGCTCATGCCTGTAATCCCAGTACTTTGGGAGGCTGAGGCAGCAGAATCACTTGAGGCCAGGAGTTCTTGAGATTAGCCTGAGCAACATAGCAAGACTCCTGTCTCCGAAAAACTAAAATAAAATAGCCAGGCATGGTGGCCCACACCTGTAGTCCCAGCTATTCAAGAGAAGGAGGTGGAAGGATCACTTAAGCCCAGGAGTTCGAGGCTGCAGTGAGCTATGATGGCACCACTGCACTCCAGCTGTCGTGGCTCACACCTGTAATCCTAGCACTCTGGGAGGCTGAGGCGGGAAGATCACTTGAGGTCAGGAGTTCGAGATCAGCCTGAGCAAGAGTAAGACCCCATCTCTACTAAAAATAAATTAACCAGACAACTAAAAAAATTAAAAAATAAAATAAAAATTAAAAAAAAACAATGTTCTTGAGGAAGAAAAACTCATGAAGTGTAAAACACAGGGTAATGAGACATAGGCAAAGGATAAAATAAATCTGGCTCTTGAATAAATCAGAGTCTGCAGAATAGCAGTTGAAGGCTGTGGCAGGGGGCTGGGCACAGAGAATGCTCTCTGTGGAAGCAGCCATTGGATGGCTGCGGCCCGAAGTCTGGGGGCAAAAACACGGTGCTGCAACACTCATCGGGCTGGCGCATGGGGAGTCTGGGTGTGGGATGCGGGACAGGTGTGGATGGCACACACACAGCCTGAGCAAAAGTGAGGGGGAGTACAGAAGCACACAAGAGACTCAGAAAAGGCTAACGTTTTGAAAAAAGCTAGAAGGGGCAAGAGGAATGGGTTAGGAAGGCAGAGGAGGACTAATATGTGCTTGGGGAAGGGTCCAGGAAGATAAAGGAAAGTGAAAGGTGACTTCAAATATTTTAGACAAACTGTGCTATTAATAAGCAAGCATTTCTGAAGTTTGCTCTACGCCAGGCAGGTGCTGGGTGCCAGGGAGACTGGTGACTCAGACTCTGTCCTCAGAGAGCTCCCAGTAAACAATTACAAGATACAGAAGAAAAGTATAAAGGAAGTAGACCTAGCCCATCAGGGGAAGCTGAGACCTGAGTTTTGAACATCTGAGTAGGCGAGCCCGGGCAGCCCAAGGAAACAGCATGTGCACAGGCAGGAGGGCAAGAGAGAATGGTGCGCTGCGGCTGTGGGGTGGGCACTGTGATGAACAGGGCGAAAACAGGGCAGGAGCTGGGAGGAGTGACTGGAAAAGGATGTGAAGGGGCTCCGTGGATGCTGCTGCCGTTCTGTTTCCTAATCTGGGTGCTGGTTACTTGACGTTTTGTGAAAATTCATTTACCTGTACACTAGTGGTTTGCACATTTTTCTGTATAGGTGTTATACTTCGATAAAGTCTCTATCATGGAGTCTAAATAAATAAATAAATAAATAAAAGTCTCAGCAAGCAGGTAAGGGCCAGATTATGGGGAGTTTAGCTTGCACAACTCTCCAAAAACATCTACCTAACCTACAGGCACAGACAGGACATCTGACATAATGACTGAAACGCAGCCTCATGCAGGCAAGAGCTAGGGCAGGGGTGGGGAACCTGCGGCCACAAGGCCACATGTGGCCCTCCGGATCCCCAAGTGCAGCCCCTCGACTAAATCCAAACTTCAGAGAACAAATCCCTTTATTAAAAAGATTTGTTCTGTAAAATTTGGGTTCAGTCAAAAGGCCGCACTCAAGGATCCAGAAGGCCATAGACCTAACCAATAGGACTATGAGTTTTATCAAAAAATGATATAATCTACCATTTGTCTGCTATTGCAGCCCAGAAGCTCAGACGCTAGGTTTTCTGTACAAGCCTTGGTCTTTGGCCTTATCATAGGAATATTAGAGTAAATCAGTCAAATGTGTATGTACATTGGCTGTAGTAGTATCAGGGAATTATATTATCTACCAAATCTAGCTTTGAATATGTTTTCCAACTCTGTTTGTCAGGGTGGGGACCAAACAAGCCTCAGCAAGACCTGGGGTAACGCTTTGCCTCTGGGGACCGCACCTTGAAGCGATCTGGGCCTGGGTGGGTGGCAGACCTACAGGACAGAGCAGAAATGTAATGAGATGGAGCTGCAGGGACTGGTTCAGGATATGGACTTCAAGTGGAATAAGCAGAGTCAGAGACTGGGTCATAGACAGTGACCTGTACAAGGACAGGCAGCGGGACAGACTGGAATGTGGTCAAAAGGGCCAAGGTCTCACAGGACTACCAAAAGAGGAAGTTGTACCAGGGTCTGAGGCAACAAGTAAGACTGCCAGGAGGAGGAGGTGACACTGGGGGCAGGGCGAATGTATTACATTCCTTGCAAAGTGTGCTTTTAACAGGGCAGGTCTCTCAGAGCAAACCATCCATATCGGTGTTAATGATGACAACTTAATTGAGCACCTACTCTGTTCTCACCATGACTGTAAGCACTTTACATGTATTAAGTCACTTAATCCCTCCAATAATTCCATGAAGTAGATACTATTATCATCCCCATTCCACAGATGAGGAAATCAAAGGACAGAGCAGTTATTTGCCCAGGGTTGCAAAGCTAGTGAATGGTAGCAATAGGATTTAAACCCAGACCACACTCTATAACTGTATCACTGTGCCACCCTCTTGATCTCAATCTGTGTTGCACCATAAAAATCACAATAAGCAGAGCAACTAGCTGTTGAGTGAATTCTGCTAAGCAAGTATGCTAAGCACTTTATATTTCTTATTTATTCCTCTACTAACTCTACACGGCAGATATGCTATGATTAAGCTGAGGCTCTTAAGGCTGCATGATTTGCCCAAGGCTACAGAGCTGGTAATTAGAATAAGCAGGCTTTGAAGCCGGGTTGACCTGACAAACTCTATCCCAGGCTGCTTCTCCCTTGGGTCTATGAGTTCCCTCTGACTCCCTCCACTGGCAGGGCTTTCCCTTACAGAAACCTCAAATGGAGGTGACAGAATCATCAGGGCTCAGGATCATCACTCTTCCATTGTTCTTCCACAGCTGGGCTCCAGGAAGAGAACCTCTCATTCTAACTTCCCAGACCTCCCCAGAAGATTCAGGGAGACCCTATCAATCCTGAGAGATCTTTAAAAAAAAAGAGAGAGTATTATTAAGAGTAACAACCAGCACCACCATTTACTGAGCACTTAGGACAGGCCCCCATCCCATTCACCATCTCACTCATTCTTTACATTCATTCTGTGAGGCGGAGACAGCTTCAATCCCTACACTATAGATAAGGGAACTGAGGCCTAGAATGGTTAGGTGACTTGCCCAAGGTGATACAGCTGGGAAACGGTGGAGCTGGGATTAGCCAGCAGATCTGTCTAACAAGACAGCAGCCTGAGCTCTCAATCACTCTTGACTACCTTCTGATAGTACTAATCCCTCTTTTTCCTTGGCAAGCAAGTCCTGCCTCTTTTGGTGGAATAAGGAAAGTTGGAAGATTCCTTAGGTGGCAAACTTCAAGAAGAATTTCTAGTCAGGAATATCTTATTGTTAACAAATACCAACAGTGAACAAGCAGGAGCATCTATTAACATCTGTTTGTTTTCCTTTTTTAGAGTCTAATGAAGACTACTTCACAGTAGTGAAGGGATGGAGCATCTTAATCGGGTCACTGAAAGGCAGAGTACCCTTTGACCGAAGCAACAGCCTTCAAAGTGAAACTCAAGCTGCTCTACTAAACTAACATCAACTCTGCCCAAAGACCTGCATTTCCTGGCCAACACTCCAATAAGGACTTCACAGTACAATGGCCTGGGCCTTGTCCCAGCCTGTGTCTCTCAGCGTGTCCCAGGCAACTCTGAGCTGCCACAAAGGAAGCCAAGGGAGAGCAAATAGAAGGAGGCAAGGGGACAGAGTAAACAAGGCCACTCCTTTCCGTGGGCACTCACTCAGCACTGCCAAGTTAACTTCTACTGTCCCTATCTTATCAATCAAGTTAATTTAATTCATTTTAGTTATGTGCTCATTGAAGAAAGTTTGGAAAAAACAGATATGAAAAGGACATAAAAATCACCCATGAACAGAGACATGTATTACCTTTTTGGGATCTATTCTCTACCTGTTTTTGATGTTGTTTTAACATAATTAACATTAATTAAAACATATAATTTTATATTCTGCTTTGAAAAGGTATCCTCACATAATTTACAATTATTTTTAAATATGTGTACAATATTCTACTATATGAGTAAACCATATTTTACTTAATCATCTATTTTGAAGTATTTTCTGATTTTTCTAATTATAAATAATTCTATAATAACTTTGTACCATAAAGCTGTGTCTATACTTCTACATTACTTTAGGATAGGTTCTTAAAAGTAGAATTAATAAGGGCTGGGCAAGGTGGCTCACACCTGTAATCCTAGCACTCTGGGAGGCCGAAGGGGGAGAATCGCTTGAGCTCAGGAGCTTGAGGTTGCAGTGAGCTGTGATGACCCCACTGCACTCTCTAGTCTGGGACAAAGTGAGACTCTGTCTCCAAAAAAAAAAAAAAAAAAAGGTAGAATTAATAAATCAAAACTACAAACATTTTAAGACTACTGTCAAACTGCTTTCCAAGAGGGTTGTACAAATTTGTAAGCCAACTTGCCATGTGGGAGAATGCCTATTTAACAAAACCTTTGCCAGCACTGAGAATTATCTTCTAAAATCTTTACCAACCTGAAAGGCAAAAAAAAAAAACCACTTCTTTGTCATTTCAGTTTGTTTTCTTTATTAAATATCTATGGAACCAAATATATTTTCACATATTTTAGTCATTTATATTTCTTCTCTTATGAATTTTCCCAACTGTTTTCTTTTTTAAAATAAAAATTAATTACTCCTTCCTTAATTTTATTAAATATCCAATTTTATTAACATTATGTGGTACAAATGTGAAATGTAGAAATACAACTTGCAGAATTTCTAACTGAGCTAATTTTATTGTACAGACCGTTATAGGGATTACTAATATACTCAAAGAGCTAGAGTGGTTCAAAGACCTAGCTAAAATAGAACTCTCCAAATATTTCAACAGATTAGAAATGTTGTTTGTGATGGTCTCTATTTATAGTAGCAAATAATGGAAAACAACTTAAATGTCCAACAAAACGGAAGGGCTGGAACCCCAGAGGAATGGAAGTGGAGGTGGGGCAGGGTGATGAAAGACTTATTTTTTTTTTTTGAGACAGAGTTTCACTCTGTCGCCCAGGCTAGAGTGCCATGACATCGGCCTAACTCACAGCAACCTCAAACTCCTGGGCTCCAGCGATCCTCCTGACTCAGCCTTCCAAGTAGCTGGGACTACAGACGCCTGGCCTTATTTTTCAATTTGTATTTGAATTTCTTTTATTATTACCAAGTGCTTGAACTATGTCCAAAATTAAAATTAAATTTAAAGAAAATAAATATGTGACCAACGTCAGACATGATTCATACGAAATAAGTGATAAAAGTAAAACAAAAGTATGTGCATAACATTGTAAATATGTATATGAATTCATTCAACAAAAGTCTGGATATAATACAAAAAAGTTTGCTCCATGGAACAGCATATTTTACGTTTTTTGTGAGACTCCTAGGAAAACAAAAAAACATGCAACTTCAGAGGGCATGTCTTCAGTTTTTCTAACTCTGCACTCAGCTATTTTAAAGGTGACATTTCCAAAGGCCAATGCTCAGTCCCTTCTGCCAGGTTACAGAGTATAGTCCTTATTTTAATGGACACCAGGCACCTTGATAAATGCCAGTCTATCTGAGCCTGATACTCTAGAAACAGGGACTGAGGCAGGGAGTATTCAGACAGCAAAGAGTCTTCACTATTTCAGAGCTGTTTCTGACAAAATGACCACAATCTTCAGAACAGGACAATTCAGGCTATGCAATATCTAGTCCTTTTAAGTAACTCAATAATAAGTTAAACTAATAGGCCTGCAGAAAGACCACTCATAAGCACTCCAAGAGAAGCAATCTCTTATGAAGACCTAAGTCGTACTCATGTAGCACCCTAGAAAAGGTAAGTAAACTGCGAGTAAATAAAAGGTTTTATGTACAACTTTTTACTCATTTCTTGAGCATGCAAACTATTTAGCAACAACACAGACCTAAGGACTTTTATACACATCTTATGGGAGTATAATTTATTTATTTATTTTTATATATACTTTTTTTGAGACAGAGTCTTACTCTGTTGCCCGGGCTAGAGTGCTGTGGCATCAGTCTAGCTCACAGCAACCTCAAACTTCTGGGCTCAAGCAATCCTCCTGCCTCAGCCTCCCGAGGAGCTGGGACTACAGGCGCATGCCACCACACTAATTTTTTTCTATATATTTTTAGTTGTCCAACTAATTTCTTTCTATTTTTTTAGTAGAGATGGGGTCTCACTCTTGCTCAGGCTGGTCTCGAACTCCTGAGCTCGAACAATCTACCCGCCTGGGCATCCCAGAGTGCTAGGATTATAGGGAGTATAATTTAGCAATAAATTTCAGAAATTCTAAAGGCACACACCTAGTAGAAAATATTTCTATTTCTAGGACTTCACTGTAAGAAAATAACTGAACCTGGGTACAAAAATTATGGTACATTAGAAAGTTAACTATAGTATTTAAATAGCTGAAAACTGGAACATCACCTAAATATTCAATGGTGTATGTTAGATATAGAATTTCTTTATATTCCTCCATATAATGGAATATTAAAACGGACAGCCTAAATGTTGATTGGTTTATGTGGTAGGTTGTATTATTGGTGCCCCAATTTTCTACCACTCTCTACGTCCAGGCCCCTAGCCACGAAATTTTACGGTGCCTTCTCATTGCGAACAGGATGGAACTCTCCACCCCTGGCTCAGCCATGTGTTATGTTTTGATCAATGGGATATTAGCACAAGTGATGAAACCAGGAACTTAAAAAGCACATGCCTGATCGGGCCTACTCACTATTATGCCTCTGCCATCACTATGAGAAGAACATGCCTAAGTTAGTCCCCTGGTCCAGGAGGATGACAGACATGTGGAACAGAGCCAGCCAAGATTAGCCAACTCTTGCCAGCCACTGATGCATAAATGAAGCCCAATGAAACCGGCCAACGGACTAACCATGTCCAACCCAGATCAGCTGATTCCTAGCTAACTTAACTAGGTTAGTTAAGTAAATACTTGTATTTTTAAGCCACTGAGTTTTGAAGTGGTTTGTTAAATAACATTTTTGTGGTACTAGCTAATTGATACAATTTTTAAAGTCTGGAAGAAAAATGGGGGGGGGAAAATCTGGAAATATACACTCCAATGCTAATGGAGGGACTTCTAGTGAAAAAAAAAAAAAAAAACCAAAAACAGTAGATTGATCACATGTGTTTATCATCTCTCCCTCCAAAAACCTGACTGAAATGACAATGAGGGAATGAAACTAGTATTAAACCTCAAAGAACATAAGGTTATAGCAAAATAAATTTGAACACAACAGTGGGAAATATAAAGCAGGTAAAAAGAGGGGTAAATGACTCAGCGATGTAGAAGAAATTACAGCTTGGTGGCCAACAGAAAGGAAAACTAATACAAATCAGGCCAACTCATCCCACAGAACTTCTGAGAAATTCAGCACCTGAATCAAGTACTATGGAAGGTAGGAGTAAGGTACAGAGATGAAAATCAAGCTGAAAGTTTGTATAGAGACCAGACAGAACCACAGGTCTCACCCCAAATAGGGGCAACCCAGGGACCACTCCCATACACCCCATCCCTCTAACTTTCTATTCCACCTGCAGGAGACCACAGTTCTGAAAGAGGCACAGGTCTTGGAGCTACAGAACACAGTCATGGGCTAAGGAAGGTGTGGGCTGAAAAATAATGATTGCATGAAAGTCTATAGTCTGAAATCAGCCACCTTCCCTGTTCCTGCTCTCCCAACTCCAGCAGCCAGTCTTATGCAACCTCCACCCCAAACCAACCCCAACTCTGCTACCCCAGGCAGTTAATTAGAAGATTTCTCTCTGAAAAACTGAATAGTTTCAGAGGAAAATAAAATCTACAGACAATGACATTTAGGGATGCCTCCAACAAAAAAGGCCAGTTCACTACCTGATCTCCCTACAATGAGAATGATCCACCAACAAGCCTTGCCTATATACAGAGTGTCCAGTCAATATGATAGCTCCTCACTCTTAAGTAGAAACAGATGGGCAGGATCACCACACATAAAAGAAAATATCCACATATCAAAGAATGAGCCAAAACAAATGAAGGTGAAGGGAGGAAGGACCAGGAAGAAAAACAGACTATTCTTGGAGCAGATGGAAACTGAAAGAAAGTACACTCAGATAATAGAGAATACTGTGGTGATAAAATAAAAACAGGATGCTTCAAAGAAACAACTGGAAACTAAGAAAGAACTTAAAAATGTAATAAGTAAAATTAAGAATGCAATAGAAGAGTTGAAAGATAAAAACAAGGAAATATCCCAAAAAAAGTAAAAAAAAAAAAAAGATGGAAAAAACAATAGAAAATAAAGTGTGTATATTTGATCAAAAAAGTCTGACATCCCAAAAAACAGGACTGAGAAAAGAAAGAATATGAAAAATAATACCTGCTAGAATAGAACTAATGGACACTAGTTTGCATATTGAAAGGGCCTACCAAGTGTTCAGCATAATGAATTTAAAAAAGACTGCTGTCAAAACATAGCATCATGAAATTTCAAAAGACAAGACAAGCCAGGCACAGTGGCTCATGCTTATAATCTTAGCACTTTGGGAGGCCAAGGCAGGAGGATCGCTTGAGGCTAGGAGATCAGCCGGAACAAGATGGCAAGACCCTGTCTTTACAAAAAATAGAAAAAGTAGCCAGGTGTACTGGTGCACCCCTGTAGTGCCAGCCACTTGGGAGCCTGAGGCAGGCTGAGGCTAAGTCCAGGAGTTTAAGGTTGCAGTGAGCTACAATTATGCCACTGTACTCCAGCCTGGGTGACAGAGCAACACCCCGTCTCAAAAAAAAAAATAAAAATAAAAGACAATTATTGGCTGGGTGCAGTGGCTCATGCCTGTAATCCTAGCACTCTGGGAGGCCGAGGTGGGAGGATTGCTTGTGCTCAGGAGTTCGAGACCAGCCTGAGCAAGAGTGAGACCCTGTCTCCACAAAAAATAGAAAAATTATCCAGGTGTGGTGGCATGCACCTGCAGTCCCAGCTACTGAGGAGGCTGGGGCAGGAGGACTGCTTGAGCCGAGGAGTTTGAGGTTGCAATGAGCTAGGATGACAGCACTGCACTCTACCCAGGGCAACAGAGTGAGACTCTGTCTCAAAAAAGAAAAAAAAGGAAATTGAATCCCTCTCCTCATAATCCCCCTTTAAGAACAAAAAAGGTAAAATAAAAAAAAAAGACAATTATTAACCCTAGGAAGAATAAAAGGTTGTACAAAAGAGAAAAAGTAATCACAGTTATATATTTGCCCAGCAAAGGAACAATACATATAGTGTTGTAAAATATGGGCACTGACTACTGATTCAATCAAAAGTGTTTTAGTATATAACTACTATAAGAAAATCAGGCAAAGGGCAAGTGAGAATATTGGTACAAAGGAGCTAAATCTTTACCTCCCATATGAGAATGCAATAAATGATGTCTTAGATGAATACAGAAATAAATACCAGCAAAAGCCAAAAGCAGTTCCTACAAAGAAGTTTAACTGGGGGGGGGGAAGAAAGATGAGGACTATGATTCTCATTATAAGCCTTTTAGAATTTTTTTTTTTTTTTTTTTGAGACAGAGTCTCACTGTGTTCCCCAGGCTAGAGTGCCGTGGCGTCAGCCTAGCTCACAGCAACCTCAAACTCCTGGGCTCAAGCGATCCTAATGCCTCAGCCTCCCCAGTAGCTGGGACTACAGGCATGCGCCACCATGCCCGGCTCATTTTTTTCTATATATTTTTAGTTGTCCAATTAATTTCTTTCTAATTTTAGTAGAGACGGGGTCTCACTCTTGCTCAGGCTGGTTTCGAACTCCTGAGCTCAAACAATCCGCCCGCCTCGGCCTCCCAGAGTGCTAGGATTACAGGCGTGAGCCACCACGCCTGGCCGGTAATTTTTAAATACATTAACAAACTTTCTGTTTAAACATGAAGAACTCTAAGAAAGAAAACTGATCTCATAAACTATACTGCTGATTACTACCATACAACCAGGGAACTAGAAACAATCTTGCTTCAAAGAGTTTTCCTAACTTACCTGAGGTCTCTGAAGAAAGTTCAGAAGGTTGACTGTTGAATGGTTTCTTTTGCTCTAGTTTTTCTAACACAAACTCCTCCTCTGTTGGCAAGTTGTGTTTTTGGCCCATGGCTGTGACTGGTTCTAAAGATAATAGTAAAAACCACACATAGATTAGCACTATTTCAGTTATTTTTTTACCTGCCAGAAACTGTATATGAGAATCATTTCTGAGATTCTCATATACAGAATATGGGGAAGCAGAGAAGTGGAGTGGTAGCTGGAAGTTGGAGTTGTTGGGAGTGTTGTGTTTTCTTCTTAAGATGAGAAAAATAACAAACGTTTCTAAGTTGGTGTGAATGATCTGATGGAAAGGGAATTAAATTGGTGACAGGCAAAAAAGGGGAGAACATCTGGGGCAATATACTTGAGCATGAAAGAGGAGATGGAATCTAGTGTAAAATGAGAAGTGAGGTTGGCTTTAATTAGGAGCAGGAACAGTTTACTTATAAAAACAGTAGAGACGACAGACCCCATGGATACTGATACAAATAGTTGGGTAAATAACATAATAGAAGTTTGTGGATGTTTTATTTTATTTCTTAAATTACCTGGAAGAAAAACAGGAAGATCAGCAGAGAATGAGGATGGACAAAGTGCTGAAGGTTAGAGAAGGGGAAAGGTGAGAAAGTATTGTCTAGGACAGCAGGAGTATGAATAAACTTGCAAGGTACAGTGTCTCTATTTTACCTGGCATGATGTCTGTCCTTAGTTTTTTGGAGACTACACCTTGGTAGACAGAAATACTGATAGTAAGCATAAGCCCATACCTGGTGAAATCATGAAGGCAGGTGCAGCTGACTGCCCCTCATCCCGGAGAGATTCTAAATGGGAATCCTCAGTTATTCCTCCTTGTGTCTGTGTAATTTTCGTGGCCTTAATTGGAACTTGTGCCACCTCTGTTTCTGAGAATGATGCAACATTCTTGGCTGGAGTCACACTGTTGGGCAGGGTCACCTCTGTTCCAGGGGGCAGAGCCACATCCTTAGCCAGGGCTATCTCTGTTTCCTGGTGTGGAGCCAGGTCCTTAGTAAGGGACACCCGTGTTTCTGGAGGCAGACACATGTCCTTGATGGGGACTACTTTTGTTTCTGGTGATAGAGTCACATCTTTGACCTGGGCCATCTCTGTTTTTGGGGGTGCTATCACATCCTTGCCCAGAGCTATTTCTATTTCTGGGGGTTGGGCCATGTCCTTGAATGAGGCTACCTCTTTTTCTGGGGACAGAGCCACATCCTTGCCCAGGGCCACCTCTGCTTCTAGGGGCAGTCCTATATCCTTGGTCAAGACCATTTTGGTTTCTGGGGGTAGTGCCATGTCCCTGGCTGGGGCCAACTCTGTTTCTGAGGACAAGGCCACCTCCTCGGCTGAGGGTATTTCTGTGGATGATACAATGTCTTTAGCCAGTGCCACCTCTATTTCTGAGAGTGATACCACACCCTTGGCTGGGACTAACTCTCTTTCTTTGGGTGGTGCCATGTCCTCAGGTGGGGCCAAACCCATTTGTATAGGTGGTGCCCTCTCTGTTTCTTTGAACAGTGTCACATCCTTGGCTGGGGCTACCTCTGTTTCTGTGGGCAGTATCACATCCTTGGTCGAAGACACATCTGTTTCTGTGGGCCGTATGACACCCTTAACTGGGGCCACCTCTGTTTCTATGGATAGTACCATGTCCTTGACTATGGCTGTATCTGATTCGGTGGAGGGCAGCATGTCTTTGGCCACTGTAACGTCTGATTTGGTGGGTGGTCCCATATCTTTAGCCAATGCCACCTCTGTTTCTGTGGCTGGTGTCATGTCCTTGGCCAGGGCCACCTCTGTTTCTCTAGATGGTGCCATGTCAGTAGTCTTCTTTCCCATCATTTCCAATGCTTTTATTGGTGGTCTCTCTTCTTCTAATGCCATTTCTACCTCCTCGGCTAGCTCTAAGGGTAAAAAGTTGGAAATTTAGGACCCGTCATTGTCTACTCATACCTCTGCATTCACAACTTACCTTCTTAAGGCACAGGAGTATTTGGCTTTTTTTTTTTTTTGCAAACATGAAATGAAGTTTATGGAGGAAAAGCAAGATAGGTTTACAGAGCAAGAGCAAGATACATTTGCCACAGATGACAAACAGGTGTGTATTTGCCTTTTGTGACCACAGGACCCTAAACATAACTAAGAAGCTGTCAAGCTAATGTATTCTGCCTACTTTTGATAGTCCCAACACTTAAAATAAGATATAAGATACCAGGAGGATTAAGTAGTAGAAAAGGCAAAGGAGATAACACATAGGCTTAAAAAAATAACACGGGTACAGAATTAGTATTATACAGGGAACCTGTGGGAGAGTAGGTCAGTCATCCTTCCTATCAAGGAAATCCCAGATGTAATTCTTATATATGCACTTATGTGTTGATCCGTCTGTTGCAGTTTTGATGATAACATTCCCTCTTCCAGAGATGTAGTCCATCTTCAGAAGAGTAGACCCAGGGAAAAGGTCTCTACAGGCCCCTGAAACAGGTTCAAGACCATTTGAGCAGGGAATTATTGGGTCTGGTAGCATGGCTTTGAAGGAAGAACATGGGCTCCAGGTGAGTCCCTTCCTTTGGTCCCACTGATCCTTCACTTTAAAGGGAGAGTTATAGCCAGAGAAGGGCCAGAGTGGAGTCTTCTGAAAGGAGGGGTTCAGTAAAGAGCCCCTATTACTTGAATCTAAGGGTAGTATCATGGAAAGGGACTACGGTCTTTGTGTCCTAAATAGAAGTAACAAGGGGCAGCTTCCAACACTTCAGGATAGTAAAGTTAAAGCCAGCATATCTTAAAATATCTCAAGATTTTGTAGGCAGGGAAACTAGGTTGTCGTGGGTGCCTCTCTGTGCTGGTGGACAAAAAGTCTTTTCTCCTTGGAGTTGTAATCTATTTTCTGATGATATTTTATGGCCAGTAGGGATTAGATTTGAGCAATATTGTCTGCAAGAAGTGGCTTCATCTTCTGAATTGTTCCTAGAGTTATGTTTCTTTCTTCCTATGTTCTTTCTTCCTATTTTCTCTTGAAGGCTTTTGTCTGATATCAAGGTCACCAATGACCTCCATGTTGCTAAATCCAGTGGTCACTTCTCATCCTTTTATTTGCCCTGTCAGCAATATTCGACATGATTGATCACTCCTACATAAAACAGTTTCTTCTATAATGTCACATCTGCCTAGTCAGTGTTTTCTAAGGCTCCTTTTCTGATTCTTCCTTATCAACCTCACACTTTGAAAGGTTGGACAGCCAGGGCTCCACCCTTAGACTTCTTCTTTATTTGCACTCACATCTGAAATGATTTCATCCAGTTTTATGGCATTCATATCATCTCTATGGTGACAACTCCAAGATTTTTATTGGTAGCTCACACATCTCTTCTGATTCCAGACATGCATATCCAACTGCCTACTTAACATCTCCGTTTGAATGTCTAATGGGTATCTATCTCACTATATCCAAATCTGAGCTCCTTACTTGCCCCTCTAAATCGGCCCTCACATCTTCCCCATCTTAGATACTGGCAACTCCATCCTTTTATTTTTTCAGGTCAAAATCCTTAGCTTCCCTGACTCCTATTTATGCCTATATTCCATAACAAGTTATGACATTTTATTTTCAAAATATATAACTGAGCCACCATGCCCAAGCCTGTCGTTCTTTCTTAAAAGATTTTCTAGACTACAAAGCAGGGTGACGGATCACAGTAAGTCTATGGTGGCCTTGATGAGTTCTTGATATTGGAATTCAATAAAGCTGAGGTGGCTGCAAGTTGTGGGGGGTAGAGTTCTGAAGAGAAGAGAATCTTGCAGAAAAGGAACTCTACAAATATGAATATATGCCTTCTTGGATATTTCCTGAATACTAGGATTTACATGCCTAGGGTTAAATCCCATAATACGGAGCAAAGAGTGATTAATAATCTATGAGCAGAATGGTTGCCAGAGCTTACACAGACATAAGAAAGGTTCCAACTTGAACTAGAGTGAAGAATCTTCGTTGATGACTGAGTACATTCAGTAAAGATGCCCAAAGAACTATAACTTATTAGTGAAACTTCAATTTATTTAAAATCAAACTGTTCTTAAAGCAAATCCTATTCAAGACCCACCTTACTAAGCTTAAAAACAAGTCTAGAAAAAAATCACACTGAATCACAAGGAACTTAGCTCCCTAACACACAAAAAAACTTCTTTAAAGGAAAACGTCAAAATTCAGATATTTAACTACATATAAATCATAATATTCAGTAGTAAATAAAAATTTCTTAGACATTACAAGCAGGAAAATATGATCCATAACCAGGATAAAAATGAGTCAATAGAAACAGACTCACAAATGACAAAAATGATATAATTAGCAGGAAAGAAAAACAATTAAAACCACTATTTTAACCTTGTTCAAATATTTAAAGGAAAACATAAAATAGTGAAAAGAGAAATGTAAAATATTTTTTAAAAATAAAATAAGAGTTTTAGAGATAAAAAGCACAATATCTGAAATAAAAAATTCACTGGGTAAGGTTAAGATTAATAGCAGATTAGAAGCTTCAGAAGAGAAGATTAGTGAACTGGAAGATGTAGCAATAGAAACTATGCAAAATGAATCTCATAGAGAGAAAATACTAAAAGGAAATGAACAAAGTCTCAGTATTATGTTGGACAATATTAAGTGGTCTTACATTTAAGTAATTGGAGTCTTTAAAATAGAACAAAAAAGAGAAAAATTTTTTCCAGAAGCATGGCCAAAATATTTATAAATGTGATAAATCCGCAGATCCAAGAACTTGAATGAAACCCATAAAGACAAGCACAAACAAAAAAAATAAAGACATTTGATAATCAGATTGTCAAAAACTAGAGATGATTTGAAAAATATTAAAATTATCCACAGAAACACACATATCACATACAAAGAAATAAAGATCAGAATGATAACAATCTTCTCCTTAGAATATAGGTAAGTCATCAAACAATGTAACAGCCCTTTTAAACACTGAAAAATTTTCACCAACCTAAAATTCTCTGCCCAGCAAAAAATATCTTTTACATGTGGAGGTGAAATAACAATAATTCAGTCAAACCGGAGCTGGTCAAATTCACTGCCCTCACATTTTCACTGTATTAATTGATACCAGAAGTCTTTTTAAGTAGAAGGTCACTGATACCAGAAAGAAACTTGGATCTGCATTAACAAATGATGAAAACTGAAAATGGTAAACATAGAACAAATAGACTCACAGGACAGAAAAACTGAAAAGACAATAAATATATAAAAATGTGCTCAACCTCATTAATACTTGTGGAATGCAAATTATGATAATAATGAGATTCCATTCACATCCATAAAATTTATAAAAATGCAAAAGTATGGCAATGCCAAGTGCTGGTGAGGACATGGAAGAATGGCAATACTAATGCATGCTGGCGGGGGAGTAAATTGATACCACTACTGTGGAAAACAGTTTGGCTTTATCTCAGAACTCTAAAGATGCTCACGCTCTCCAAGAGAAACTCTAACACATGCACAAGGAAACATGTACAAGAATGTTTATTGAAACTTTTCCCTTGGAGCAAAAATTTTGTGATGATTTAGATATCCATCAATAGAGATGGATAAATTGTGGTATATTTATATAGTGGAATATTATTCAGCACTAAAATGAAGGTGAGAGAACAGCATATACCAATACTGATAAAATGCAAATTTCAGAATGATACAGACAGCATAAGACCATCTAAATAAAGTCTTAAAATGTGCAAAATTTGGCTATTTACAGTTTAGGGAAACATACATATGTAGTTAAAGTATAAAAATAATCATGGGAGCTTAGGGATGTAGTTATTAATATCTCTCAGAAGAGAAGAAAGAGAGCAGGACTGGAGCTAAGGCACCTTGTGGTCTGCAACTGTGCCTGTCATTGCAATCCTTTGTCTCTCAAAAAGAAAGACAAACCGTATATTCCTCTGTGTTTAAGATATTTCACAACTATATTAAAAATCCAGAAGGAAAAGTAAAATTAAGGTTTTAACAGTGATTATTTCTGGGTGTATGGATTTATTTTGTTGGGTTTTTTTGTTTTGTTTTAGGATTTCTTTTCCTTTTTCATCTTTGTTATTACTCAGAAAGTCTAATTCTTTTCTATTTTTTCTGAACATAGATGAAATAATTAGGCTTTCTCCTCATCTGAATATTTGTGTGTGTGTGTGTGCATGTGTGTGTGTGTGTGTGTGTGTGTGTGTGTGTGGTGTAGCACGTATCCCTTTAGTAATAACAAACAATGAAAGCTAATTGCAATTGGAAAAATTTTTTTCTCCATCAACCATTTAGAATTTTGGGTAGAAGACTGATTTTTCTGGACTTTGCAGATTACAATCTCATAATAACCTTGGCTTGTGTGTGGACATGACCTCACCGGTGGTGGTTTCCGGGGTTTGGATAGGAACCAGTTTCTGGCTATTTCGCCACCTCAGGAGAAGTGAGAGGTGTTGCTCCCAGGGGCACCCAGGGAGTGCTGCATCTTCCCGAGAGTCCCTGCCCAACCATGCAATCACTTCTGAAACTAATGAGATCAGCAGCTACTCACGAAACCATGAGTCATCCCTATTGGTGAGGATTTTCAGGAACCCGAGGAGTGCCTTGAAGTGCCGGCTTCACCAGATGTGCAGACACCACCGACCCTTCCCCTAACACTGAGCACCGCATCTGGCCCATTGCCAACGGTCACAAAGTCACCAACCACCAAAAATCCTCTTGGGGCTCCGGTGAGGGCCTGTAAAATTAATGCAATCCCAATTATAATTCCAGTTGAATTGTTTTCAAGGAACTTGATTATCTAAAATTTGTATTGACTCACAGATAACCAACACAACATTAATTTTAAGACATATTAGAAGACCAATAATAAAAAAAATGTGGTATTGGTTCAAAAACAGACAGATTAGCCAATGGACGAGAAGAAATTAGTGTTAGAAATAGATGATAGATCGATGACAGATTCTTTGAGAGAGACACTTTTTAAAATCAATATCTCAGGGAAATCAGAAAACTGACTAGAAGATGAAGAAAATTGAAATTCGATCCCTATCTAACTCCATAAACAAGAGTAGATTCTAGATGGATTAAAGATCTAAATGTGAGCTATCAAACTATAAAATAAATGGAAGAAAATGTAGAATATCTTTGTGCCCTAGGAGTTGATAGGGGGAATGGGAAGAGTTAATAAAAATTGCAAAGCACAAACTCTATGGCAAACAAAACAAAACAATAAAACCATAAAATATTTGACTATAACAAAATTAAGGATTTTTGTTTATTGACAGACACCATGAGAAAAAATAATAGATGAATGACAGCACTTAAAAAAGGAAAGTGAGAGAGCACCTTAGAAGATATTTGCAATCCCTAAAACCAATACCTAAAACATTGAAGCAAATTCAATAAAAGATAACAGCCCCAATAGAAAAACAGACTGAGGTTACGAAAAGACAACTTGCAGAAGAGGAAACAGAAAGGTTACTTAGTGTGTGAAAGACACTCAAACTTACTAGTAACCAGAGAAAAGCTATTTTTTAAATTTTAATTTATTTTCTAAATTTTTGAATAACAAGTATATATATATATATGGAGTACAACGTGATGTTTTGAAATACGTATACATTGTGGAATGAGCCAATTAAAATGCATTTACCTCACATACTTATCATTTTTTTGTGGTGAGAACACTTAAAGTCTACTCTTTTAGCCATTTTCAAGTATACAATACATTGTTATTAACTATAGTCACCATGTTGCAGAGAGAAGTAATTTAAAACAAGAAGTATCACTTCCTACCTTCTGGACTAGCAGTAATCCCAGGCTAGACAATGGAAGTGTCCGTGAGGGCAAGAACTCTGGAGAACGTTCGTGCACTGTGAGTGGGAGTGGAGACCCAGCAATTTCACTCTTAGGTGTACATCCCAATGAATTTTTCACTCAACACCATAAGAGACCTTGTCCAAGAATGTTCACTGCCACATTATTTGAGGTGGCAGAGAGCTAGAGACAGTTGGCATATTTGTCACTGGGAAAGGACTGTGGGAGACACTTACATTGGGGCATCAAGATGAGAAGCAGTGAATTCGGTATAAATATGCTATGGAGAGACCTTCAGAAAGGTTATTCTTAGTAGAAAAAATAAAAAATAGAATGAGATATATAATCAAATACAATTTGCATAAAATTGAAATAAAGCACATAAACAAAAACATATTCACTGAACACATGTTAATATGACAACAAACACATCACATAGACTCAAATGGTTGCTCATTGAGGAGGTATGGAAATGGGAGTAGGTATGAAAATAAAAGATAATAAATAAATAAGTAAACTAAAAAGAAACCTTCAGGGATTAAAAACAATCATGTTCCATAAACCGTGCGTGTGATCAGCTCTGCAACTGAGGTGATTCTTTCCCTCCAAGTTCTCATTCTCTCATGGGAAAAAGATACTACAAGTGTAAAAGAAATTAAATAGATATATTAAGGAATTATCGCACTGTCAGGCAAAGGAATATGCAATATACAGATGCTCCTTTTAAGCCAGTCAGACTGTGATAAAAGCCATAATACAAGGTGTATTACAACATAAAGCAAAGTGACCAACGTCTACTTTTTCACAGACTGAACCCCTATGTTTCTTCTTCCAGAATATATTAATGGGCACAGTTCATTCAATGGAAATCTAAGCACAAATCATCTGAGGCAACACATCACAGATACCTGTGCTGGGACTGATAGAAATGCAGTAAGAGTACTGCATTCATTGCAATTTTCATCAGCGCTTTGAATCATGCATTGACAATGAGAGCACTGTGTGCATATCATCTATTGTGTGATACCAATTAAACCTGCATTATGTATGTTCACTCATGTTTCTAGACTTTATGACCACCCTGTAGAAGAACACAGTACCCAGAAAAATGAACAATTCCTCTGAGGTCTCTTTTTTCCCCTCCATCCTTAGAGTTTCTCTGCCATCATCTTTTCATTCTTTCTCCTATCATATTTATATGGTAAATATATTGAAATAAAAGAAATGCCCATGAATAGGAGAACAATCAAGGCAATCTTTTTTTCCACTTGAAAGAATCTACTGAATAACACTGTTAAAGGAGAAGAGAAAGACTCGTAGCACCATGAGGGAATAATACATCTTGGCCAGGCACACAAATTCATCAGCAGAGCTCAAGTTCTCCCTGGTGAGTCGTTTTGTCTGGTATCCCTGCTCGTCTGCATTGCCAACAGTGTTTAATTTAACAAATTCCATACCTCCTCCAATCCTTCGGGAATTCAGAATGGTTGTGGCGGACAATAGCAGGTCACGCATGGAGAATAAAAGATAATGAAATATTTTTTCAAAATTGATTGGGTGAAGGTGTAGAGATTTGCAGAGCTATAATGAGTAATCCTGGCACAATACAACTAAATCTCATCTATGCCAAGGTGCCCTTGATTGTAGATGCATCATATTTTATGTATCATTAAGTAAGAAAAAAACAACGTCAATTAAACTATGACATATGCCATCCTTAACAAAACAGTAATACATGTTCAACACCCTGGCTAGCCTGGGTTTATATCCCAAGTCTTCCACTTTCAGCTGTGAGAACAAGTAAACTAACCTCTCTAAGCCTCAGTGTCAGCCTTGATAATATAAAAACAGTAATTGTACCTGCTAACTTCTGCGGAGCTTAAGTGCGACAATGAATGCCAAGTGTTTAGCATAGTATCTAGAACATACTTGTCATCAGTACTTAAAATACGGTGTCTATTTTGGTATTAATGAAGTTCGTAATAGTATGCAAAGTGCTTGTGGTGTAATGATAATGTTAAAGCAGGGTACAAAATAATACTGTAATTTAATCTCAAGTAAGTTTTTTAAAAAGTAATGTATAAAAAAATGCTAGAAAGAAATATACCAAAATATTAACACTTACAACATATACTTGGGGGATGAAACTATTGATTTTTTTTCTTTTTTATATCCCTTCTTTCTAGCTTCCTAACTTCTCTATAATATTAATTTTAGTGGGAAAAAAGTATTTTGATTATTTTTATGATTTACTCCTAGATCCTCCTTTCACACTCAAATATTATTCATTGAATGAGTAATAACACTGTTGAATGCACCTATTGTAGGGTCAACAAATGCTCCTAGAAAGCATCCATCCTACCACTTCTCATCCCAGCCCGAGGAGGACAGCCACCTTCTGCTGAGTCCTCCCGGAGACTTAGAGTCCTTTTCAACACAATAGCCCAGTTTTTTCCTTCTAATCAATTGAAATAGCAAGATGAGTGAAGCTTATTCCTGATCTCATATATGATTCCTTCCCGGGACACTTACATGTTAATAGTGATCAAAACTTTTAAGCCAAAAGCAAAAAAGGAAAGGTGGAATTTTAGGTGACCAATGTTTGAAAGAAGAGATTTGGAAAGGGAGGTCTTTCAATTCCAACAATTTCACTTTCCATCACTAAAAGATTGTAAGATTAATGGCAGAGTCCCATGTCTTATGCCTATTGCACAACTCCAGATTTTCCTAAATTGTCATAAGGTCAAATATTCTGCCACTCGTGCTGGTCAGGCAACATATTCCAACCTTGTTTTTGCCCCTAAGGTTCTGAAACTCACCTCTTTTCATATTCTAGGCACTTGGCTCTCAACAGATCCCAAATCAATTGCTTGTCCAGTGATCAAGTAATTTCTCCTAGCAAAAATGAGATTTCTTTTTTACCCGTGATTTCTTTCTTTCAAAGCCATGAATTCCCCTTGCTCCCAGTCATCATTCCTCATCTCCTTTTTCTATCCTAACAGAATGACACAGTGCAGGTGGCTGACATGTGAACTAATTTCCTCAGGCATGTCCTAAGAACCAGCTTCCAGGGAGACATACTGGATGGTCAGTACCACACCATGCCCATGGTTTGGAAAGCCACTGGAAATGACTGGTCAGTGAGTCATGTGGCTGTGTCACTGTGCTTGTTTACAGGGACCAAAGCTAGTTTTGTGTTCAAGCCTGAAGATTCAGAGAGGAATCACTCTCAGGAAATAACCAGAGGCTCATATTACTCCAAATTACCTGCAAAAGGTAGAGTGCTAGGTTGCCTGCAGGTGGAGATGTTATAGCCTTTGACACTCCACTGAAAGGCTGCAGGCATCTGTCCCCAGCATTGTGGGTAGTTTGCAAAGAGATGTTTACCTACGAAAAGGCCAAAGCAAAGAGGAGACTGTGTCTTCCATATACACAGAGGGAAAGATGGCAGGCGGTTTTAGAGCAGCCTTTGGAATTGTTGGTTGATGTGGTAGAAAGAACATATGACTTGGTTTTCAGAAAACCTGCATTCAAGTTCGCTTCTGTCACTTAATGGCAGTGAGATCTTGGGTGAGTTCTCTTAACCTCCCTGAGCCTCCATCTTTGTCATTTATAAAACGGTGACAATAATTATAGGGTGTTAAGATGAATAACTGAGACAACTTATATTGATCTCCTGACATGTAGCAGGTGTTCAATATGCATTCTCTTTCCACTTTTTTCAGATATGGAAATATAGACTTAGAGAGACACCATGATTCCCCAAAGGTGTCCCACATCAATGGTGAACGACAGACATTCCTTCTCTGTCTGAAAGTGGAAGAACTGGAACTTAAGTCTAGTTTTCTCAAATCTAATGCATTTTCTGAAAATTCTTTTTTAACCATCTCACCCACGAATGCCAGCTGGCTGGGGGGAAGCTAGTTGGGACTGAGCTTGTGGAGGGAGTACGAGTTCTTCAGGCCAAGGTAGGAGAAAACTCAACATGAACAGCTCACTAAAAACACCTTAGTTCTACAGAGGAGTGTCAACCTTCCCAGCCAGAGACAGGTGAAGGCAGCATGTGGGAGAGTCCAGCCCAGCATCATTGCATGTGGGTGCTCACTGTAGTCACCCTGCCCAACTGACCCAACACCGTGTCACTGTAACAGCGATAACTGTAGTCATCAGAACTACCACTTACTGACTGCTCTTGTGAACCTAGTCACAGGCCAACCATGGCCACCTCATAGGGTTGTTGTGAAAATGTATGTCACTTCTTAATTCAAGAGGGGGTGGCCACGTAGCTGGAGACTAAAAGACTATGTCATAAGCATGTAGATAGAGATGGTACGGGTAGTGGAGAATACACAGTGTTTTGAAGTCAGACAGCCTGAGATTCAAATCTCATCTCTGTCCTTTATGAAGTGTGTAATTTGGAAAGGAAGATAATTTTTCCGAATATGTTTCCTTGATTGAAAACTGGGGCTCTGATCTGAACCTGAGAAGGGAAAAAAATGCAATAATAGACAGCAAATGACACCCAGAAGAAGGCTGGTAGTTATTAGATCATCAAAATGGGTTTTTGTTTTATTTTGTTTTTGTGGTTTGTTTTGTTTTTGTGGAAGGAAGAAGGAACTTTTTAAGAATTACAATGAATAAAGTCAGTATATCTTAAAATAAGCATATATAATCTCAGGCTGAAAAATGCATGTTCTTTCCTTCATTCAACATTTACTGTATGCCCAGAACTGTGTCGTACTGGGATGGAACAAGTGAGTTGACCTACCTCCTACCCTGGAGTCCAGTGTACGTAACAATCACACGCAAGAAAATTCCAAATTCCTCTCAGTGTGGCAAATTATGACAATGCAGCAGCTTGGCATCCTGGACCTTGGTAGTCCCTGTCCTGATTCTTGTCATAGCAGGAAAAATGCTAGAGGTTTCTCATACGGGGGAGGCTTTGTCTAAAGTCTCAGCAGCTCAGGCCTCAGACTCCACGTTTTTTCTGGATCTGGTATGATTCTGAGGTTCATTTATCAGCCTCTGCCTTGATTTTCCCAGTCCTAGCATAACAGGACTACTCAAAAAGCCTTTCTTTTCTACCACAAGTGCCCCTTCCACCCTCTACCTAGGTCTAGAAAGAAATATGAAGATCAGAATGCAATAATTTTAAAATGGCACTTTCCCTAAGGGCTCAGATATATGCTTTCTTCCTTAGCTAATGTGTTGAAATTTATAGATCAAACAGGCCCAGAGAGTAAGCAAATGTCCCCTTAGCTTCTGGATGCATAGTAAGGCCGGAACTATTACTGCTTAAGGAAAATAGGCCCGGGCATCACTGGTGGAGAAAGACCAACCCCAGACAAGGAGCCCAGGGGCTCCTTGCCCCATCTGGCTAAAGGCAGGATGTGGGGAGGAGAAAGACCTGGGGAAATACTATGATCGAGAAGGCAGAAGGCAGCTCCTTGGTGAGGGAGAGGCAAGTGTGGGACCTTAGGGAAGTTACTTAATGTCTTGGACTTAGGGTGAGAAACTAAATACAAGTGAATTAAATTATTCTAAAAATGTTTATCAAGCACCTATAATGAGTATATTAGTATCTATTGCTGCATAACAAATTATCCCAAAATTTATCATCTTAAAATAACAATCATTTATATTCTCACACAGTTTCTGAGGATCAGCCATCTGGGTGCTGCTTGGTTGGGCAGCCGTGGCTCAGGGTCTCCCATGAAGTTACAGCCAAGCCATCAGCCAGGGCTACAACCATATGAAGGCCCAGCTGGGGCTTTAGGACTCACTTCCAAGCCCACTGACTTGGCTATTGGCTGGAGGCCTCAGCTCCTTGTCCATAGGGCTGCTCATGACATGACAGCTGGATTCTCTCAGAGCAAGGAATCTGAGAGGGGAAGCAAAAGCATGCCCAAGACAGAAACCTCAATGTCTTCTATAAGCCAATTCTAGAAGTGACTTCCCATTACTCTGTCATGCAATGTTGGTCCCCAGACCAAACCTGGCAGATAGCAGGAGCAGACTATATAAGGATATGAATACCAGGAAGCAGGAATCACTGAGCAATCTCAGAGGTTGGTGACTACAAGGTGATAGCAATCCTCTGAAGCAGTGAAACAGACCATAATCCTTCCCACTTAGCCATTTTAACCTTCTAAGACTTTATTTGGTTGAACAGAGAAACTTTTCTATTATCCTTCATCCAACAAGACCAGAAAGGCAAATATTTTAGATGAAATCTAATAACGATGTGATTACTTCTTTCATTTACTGAGTGCCTGCTGTGTGTCAGGCAAGTGCAGACTTTACTTTGATTATCACTGTGCTCTAAGCTGCTTGAGAGCAGTGAGTTTTGTTTGCTGATTCACTATCACAGTCCCAGTATCTAGAACAATATTGGCACATAGAGGCTCCCAATAAATACTTATTGACTGAATGATATAATTAAATCTTCAAAATAATCTTGCAAAGTAATCATGATCTCCAACATCATAAAGATGTTGGAGCCAGGCTTGGGATGCAGGTCTCTGTAGTTTCGAAGCCTATATTCTTATCCATTACCCTCCATCTCCTTTGTCTCTATTGAGCATCCTGACTCATGAAAACAGAAAAACAAAAGAGCCCGAGGTTATCTCAGGAGTCTCGAACTTCATAGGTGTTTTATAATAAGCTATTTCTAGTCTACTGCAGTTTGGGAAGTTGATTCCTTGTCTCTTGTTATCAAGGTAATCCAGTGGCTAAGATTGAGCGCTATTGGCCTAGAGGGAAAGAAAAGTCATATATTCCTACAAACACACTTTCAAACTGTTTACTGTGTGTGAAAGACTTATGTGAACAGACAAAATTGTTAGTATACAACTGTTCCAAGTTTTCCTCAATCCTCTGTCTGCCAATGATTACTTAGATTCTGGCCACTCGATTTCTTCCCAGACCCCACATTTGGGGAAGTGTTCTTCCCTTGTCAGAAGAGTCTTCCAAACTGTTAGGATCAGAATCAGAAAGAGGGTGGAAGGATGAGAGAGAAAGAAAGACAAGCTGGGATTGGTGGAATAAATTTTAGGAGGGAAAAAGATTGTGAGAAGCAAAAGAGAGCAGCAGTTCTGAGAGAAGTGGATAGGAGAGAAAAAAAAATTTTTTTAAATTGCTGTGAGCATTTATCCTTCACGGGTTTTCAGAAATACAACTAAAGAACGTGAGTTATTTTGAAACCAAGTCACTTCTTGGTTTCTAGACGGTGTTCCTTGATCAAGATAGTGTGAGAGACTGGACTACATGGGATATGGTGTTGGAGAATTACACGTAAGAAACCCCTCCATAAGAAGAATTTCACAGGAAAGAATGAAAACCCTGCACTGGGAGATACTGGCGAAGTTAGCGGGAAAAGAAGAACACAGGAAAGGTGAGAGAACATCCTACTAGCCAATAGTGTTTAATATTATCTCCCCCAGAGATTGTTAATAGATCCCAATTGTTAAATTATCATGATCTCAGGGTACTTGAAAAGAAGTATATATAGGCTTAAGTAGCAATCTGGAGAGCTTCTGAGTTTAATACCAGTCCTAGTTCTGATGAAGGAAATTGAAGAGGACACAAATAAATGGAAAGATATCCCATGGTCATGGATTGGAAGAATTAATATTGTTAAAATGTCCATGCTACCCAAAGTGATTTACAGATTCAATGAAATCCCTATCAAAATTCCAATGACATTTTTCACAGAAATAGAAAAAAACAATCCTAAAATTCATATGGAACCACAAAAGATCCTGAATAGCCAAAGAAATCCTGAGCAAAAAGAACAAAGCTGGAGACATCACACTACCTTATTTCAAAATCCACTACAAAGCTATAGTAATCAAAGCAGCATGGCATTTGCATAAAAATAGATACCAATGGAACAAAATAGAGAGCACAGAAATAAATCACACTCAGTTTACACTCAATAGATTTTTGATACCAAGAAAACACAATGGAAGAAAAGACAGTTTCTTCAATAAATGGTGGTGGGAAAACTGGATATCCATATGCAGAAGCTGTCATCACTGTGTTCTCTTCCTTAACAAGAATAAGACCCCTTGTCGTAACAAGGAAAAACTTGACTCCCAAAGATTGGGCCCCAAGCTTTCTTTCCTCTGGCCTCTGAAGCTTCACTCTCATCATTTCTTCTACAGACACACACTTTGCAGAAGCCCCTGTCACCATCCACCTTCACAATTTTATTAACTAGTTCTTTTCATTTGCAACTAACAAAAAATTCAAACTATCTGAAATAAGAACTTATTGGCTCCTATACCTGAAAAGTCTAGTAAGAGGGAGTGCTTCAGGTCCAGACCGAACCTCAGTTCTCTGAAATTTGGTTTGTTCTATCCACCTCAGCATGTTGATTTTATCCTTAGGCTGACTTCTCTCATGGAAACAAAAAGATAGTTGCAGTAGTTCCAGGCGTTCACATCACACCATCTTGAGGAAGAGAGTTCTGTGTCCCAGCACTCCCAGCATGAAGTCCTGAGACTCACTCTGATTGCACCACCTTAGGTCATACAGGTTAACACACACCAAGGACATGGAGTGCTGTGATGGGCTCCACATCTGGAATTGAAGGAAGAGTGAGTTTCCTCAGAACTATATGTATCCCCAAGGGAAACTGAGAGCTACAAGGAAGAGAGAAGAGAGGAAAGCATGCCCAGGAGGAACCAACAGGAATTCATTACCTTATGAAATCCAGACAACCAAGAGGGGAATCAAAATTAAAAAATGCAAAATGAATAACCAATGAGAAAGGATTGGTGGCAAACATTTAACACACTTAAACTTAGATCTAAGACCAAAAAACTTTGCAATTTTGGTCTTGATTTTGCCAAAAAGAATAAAAGTGCTTAAATCTCAGCAATGTAAAAATGGAAATATACTAATCCAAATCAGTAAGTTGAGGAAGGGAAATGTAAGGAACAATTTCAGAGTTAATTTTATCATCTTTCACAGCAAGTAGTCAATCGAGCCTGTCTAAAATGGAAACACGCATTTTCAAAGTATAATTGCTCCATTTCCAATATTTTCATGAATTTAAAGGTTTTTAAAAGATGAATATGCTTTATATTTAAGAATTTATTTGAATTCAGTGATTCCTTCTATTTTTCTTCAAGTTGAGTTGAAGTCAAATTGAATGATTTTTACTTTTTAAATAGTATGCGAGGGCACATTTTTATAAAATTATTTCTGCCTATATACTTATCTGTTCTTTCTTTATTGAATAACTAATAAATTAACATGGTTCCAATGTAAAGTTTTATAGTGAAGTCTTGGTCTCTCCCAAATGCTCCACTCCCCCATTCCCAGCCCTCAAACCATCTATCTTTTTATTATTATAGAATCCTAGAATAGTATTTCTTTGTGCTTTTCTATATTTCTTGATTTCTTTTCAAATAATGATCAGATATCAGTTTTTAAAACTTGTAATATTAAAAATGAAAATAATTCCTTTCCTTCGATGGCAATTAAATTCCATGCTTTCTGGGAAGCCTTTCCTGGCTGTCAGGACCGGAGGTCACCTTTCTCTTCTCTGCCATCTTGTACCTTACTCTGCATCACTCAGGTGCCCCACACACAACCTGAGCCCAGCACCGTTTGTGAATGTGTAACATATTCCTGCCGTAGGAGCTCCCTGGGAGCCCAATATGTGGTTCCATCATGAGCATTGCTGGGACCAATCAGACTCAAAAAAAGCCAACATCCCTCAAGAGTTTTGAATTTCAAATTATACTTGCTGCCCCAGGGATCTATTTATTTTTGTGCTTTTGGCAAAACTCTACTTCCTGTTTCTAAGAAAGCGGACTCAAAGAAACAAGGGACTTCAGTTGGCTGTTCAAACCTCAAGTGGTGCTTTCTTTAGCAACTCAGGAGTTCAGCTGAAAGAAATGTCATTGCTTGGGAACTGGGTTCAAATACTAATTCTGCTACCTAGAAAAAGTGTATAATCATTTTGAACCTCAGTACCCTCATTCCAAGGGAAAGACAGTAATAATGATAGTACCTACCTTACAGGATTAAATAAAATTATGCAGGTAAGGTGCACTACTCTGGCTGACACAGAGTAAACACTAAATAAATATCAGCCATCACTGTGACCTGTCAGTCATGTTCCCAGGGAGCAGCCTTACCAGATGGAGATGTAGTTCTTAGATCCAAAAGGACAGCTTCCCCTGGAACTGGCTAAGTACACGCAAGGATTTCGTCTCCATTCCCCTCCCGCCTCCACAATGCTGTAAGCCCACCAGAGATGACTCAGTGTTCCCTTGAGCTCCCCAACCCATCCCCGGGGTTTCTGAATAGTTTGGCTGGATTATAAATATTTATATGAATGTTGGGATAAATTCCAACTTATTTTCATAAATTCCTGGAACTTTCTATTTGGAACAGCCTCAGAGATGATCTAGTGTAATCTGTCAATTTACAGGTGAAGAAACTAAGGCAAAAGAGTTCTAAAAATTTGCCTAAGGGCCCATGGATACTTGGTGGCAGAATCAGGACTGGGACCAGGTGTCCTGTTTCCCTCAGTTCCATGATATTAATCATACCACAACGTATTGTCCTGGGTATTTGGCTATCTCCTCCATAAAGTATAAGCTCCAACTTAGAGCCCTTATTTGTTTATGAGGAGGTTAAGTCACTTGCCCAACGTCACCCAACTCATAAATGAAGGGGTGGGAGTTGGAACTGGGTTGCTCCAACTCAGAAGTCTGTGCTTTGTACTCTGTTAGCCTGTTGTACAGCCCCAGTGATTTGAAGATACCTCCTTCCTAAAGAAAAAATGGGCCGCGATGGAGGTAACATGGTGGAGTACAACTGGAAGTCAGGCAGGCTCTCACGCTGATCTACTTAAACGTAGACCTAAGACTAAAGGACTTCTCAATTTTGGTCTTGATTTTTTCAAAAAAGAATAAAAGTATTTAAACCTCAGCAATGTAAAAATGAAAATATACTAATCCAAATCAGTAAGTTGAGGAACGGAAATGTAAGGAACAACTTAAGAGTTCATTTTATCGTCTTTCACAGCAAGTAGTCAGTAGAGCCTGTCTAAAATAGAAACGTGTATTTTCAAAAAGCATAATTGCTCCATTGCCAATATTTTCATACTTTATTTTCATGAATTTGAAGGTTTTTAGAAGATGAATATGGATCAGTCATTTGAACTTGTCTTCAGTCCATCTGGTGCACTGTGGCAGCAGCCAGTGCAGTAACTGGCACCTTGACCATCATCGACGCATAGTTGTAAGTTGTTGAATGAGTAAAGTGCTTTCTTCTTGCACCGTGAAGCCTCATCCTTCACTTCTTGCTTTCCCTCTCACAGGAAGCCTTGGTGGAGAGTCCAAAATAGGACCAGAATCCTGTGTATCCTCATTCAGGTAAGACGTGTCCTCAGGTCAAACTTAAGAGATGGCCTCTGTTTTCACAGCTTCAGCAGGGATCACCGACTCGATCTAGTGTGAATACACTGTTTGTTTTACTTCTTCTTTTTCTGTTTGCCATTGGAAAAGTCCATTAGTGCTGAATGACATGACTAAACAGTAAAGGAGAGAACAGTTGATGTGTTAATAACTCTTAGGTAAATATCATTTGTTATTGTCACCACTGAAGCTTTCAGAGAGGTGGCACCATTCCCGATCCCGGACTGTCTTCTCGTTGGCTCTGTCTTTCGGCGACCTGGAAAGACAGGTTTGGAGAGGGAAGGAGTCTGAAAGGGATTGGCGAGCAAGAGGAAGGAAGGGTATGTGAAAGGAACAGGGACTCTGAAAGAGACACAGAAAACAAGAGAGAAGGGCAGGCTGGCACATACACACGCATGCGCACATGCACAACACACACCTACACACGATGAAGCAAAGGAGAGAAGACAAAGAGCTGGTGATTAATGGGATCTTTCACCAGATTCCAGGAACACCGTCTGTGTGCCTCCCTCAGAAGTGCTGGGACTTTTGCATCCATCATTTCTTAGTGGCTCTGTCACGGTCCCTGTGATTCCACATCTGCTCTCCCAGCAACACGAGGATGTGCAGTTTTTCTTCCCTGACTTGGCCGTGACCCAGAGGGGAGATGGCGCTGGCTAGATCTGAAGAATCAGTGTAAGAAGACTGCATGGCACCACCATGGAGGCCAGGGGGCGGGGGCAAGAGGAGCTCCCCTGAGGCTGTCTCTATGTTAGGGTGGAAGAGCCCTGCGGTTATGGAAGGCCTATGGCCAAGGACGTTCACCTTGGGTGGAAGGATTTTTGAATGAGAAAGTGGGGAAACTGGCTTCCCCTTCCAGCTAAGAGCCTGGGGGAACCTTGGGTCTGTGCACTAAGCTGTCTAAGCTCTTGCGACAGGATTTTGTACCAAATGATGTGCCAGCCCTAAGCATCTCTGGGGCTATGATTTTAAGGCAGATCAGACACTAAGCCCTCTCCGAATCTTAGAACCTGACTAAGGATGGTCAGGTATGACATTAACACAGGGTAAAACGACTTGAAGCCACCACGTTGACTAGTCAGCACTGCATTCCCATGCTAGACATGCTGAACACCCCTCTTTGGGTCATCATGAATTCAGAAACAAGTTTTTTACTTTATTCAGTGCTAAATTCTTTCCTTAATGCTTTCAAAGAGAGACAATAGGGCATTATGATTAAAAACTCCATTCCAGATTCAGCCAAGCAGAGGTTCAAATCTCAGCTCCGCTGCATACTAGCAGAGTGAACTCAGTTAAGATTGTATGCCTCTGTGAGCCTCAATTTCCTCATCTGTAAAATGAAAATGACAGTAGAACCTGTTTCGTGAGGTTAGAGTGAGGATTACCAAAAAACAAAACAAACAAAAACCAAAGTGCTTAGCACAAGGTCTGCATGTATAAACCCTCCATAAATTCTGGAATAATCATGTGCTTACATCTGCTTGATTCCCATAACACCACTGGGAAGTAGGGATGTGTCTCCATTTAATAGAGAAAGAAACTAAGGGATGAAGTGAAGTGACATGTCCACAGTCCCCAGCCAGTTAGAGTTGAGGCCAGGACCAGAAAGAAAACAGCCTGTTCCTCCCCCATTATCACTATGAGGTCTCTTGAGGTTGAGATTTCAAGAGCCTAAATGTTGAGGGGAAGAATGGGGAGAGAGAAGAGAAGAGGGCTGGGGATTTAATCTTGGGGAACATGCACAGCAAGAGGGGTGGGAAAAGCAAGGACCAAAGAACGGTACTCAGGGAAGCAGAAGAGCAAGAATCTCACTGGTGCAGGACACAAGGGAGCAGATATTTTCCAAAGGTGAAGGGGGCGGGGTGTCACCAGTGCCAAAAAGCATGACTTCAAAAGAAAGGTCTCAAAATTTGGAAATAAGAAGACCCTTCATTTATTCATTCAACAAATACTGATGGGGCCAGGTGCGTGTGTTAGGCACGTCCTAGCTCTAGGAACACTTGGTGAACATGGAAGGCTCCTGCTCTCCTAGAGTTTACACTATAGCAGGGAAAATAAACACTATAAAAGTAAACTAATGGATTAAAAACATAAATTCAGATACTTTAAGTTCTGGGAAGATAAAATGTGGATAATGCCACAGGAAGCAATGGCGGTAGGTGGGCAGCTGAAGAGTACAATTAGGAAGGTGACTCTCTGAGCTGAGACCAGCGTGACTAGAGAGAACCAGCCACGTGAAGATGAAAAGAGGGTGCATTGTAGATGGAGGGAACAGCTACAGTAAAGACTCTGACGCAGGAATGAATTTGACTGTGACCTTCGAGAGGGCATTGTTAGGGACTTGATAGTTACAGAGAGCGGATGATGATGGAGGGAATCGACTTCCAAGGAAAGAGAGAGCCTAAGGGTAGATGTCTTATGCAAGAAGTTGTTCTTGAAAAGAAGAAGGAAAATGGTACTAATGCCATTTATAGCAGGCAGTGGGCAGTAGCAGCCATTTGTATTGGGGACCTTTCATTTCCCTTCCCATTTTGGTGCTCTCCCCTGAGCGCCAATATTCTCTACCGGAAAGCCACATCCTTTGGACCATTCATATTCATGACTGTATGGTATTTGTGGGGTTTAGAGATAAGAATAATCAAATCCTCCCACTCCAAGTCTCCACCGACAGCATCAAACTCGTTTGTACTTGCAGACACTGTCATCATTCCAGTAAACACTGAGATATTTGCTTTGGATCTTTATTTTATTTATGTATTTTTTTGTTCTCTACAATTCAGGGTCACCTTTGGTTTCTAAGCCTCCCTAGATCTTATTTCACAGTTGGTGAGTTTTGCACACTATCCTTTCTGCCCTTACCCCACCTCCCCAGGCCAGATTCTAGAGCAGTGCTGTCCAGTAGAATTTTCTCTGATGATGGAAATGTTCTATATCTGCACTGTCCAATAGAGTAACCATAAGCCATATGTGGCTATTCAGCACTTGAAAAGTGGAAATTTTAATTTATATAATTTTAACCACTTAAATAGTCACATGGGCCTAGTGCCTATAGTTTTGGATAGATAGTTCTAGTGAGTTAAAACTCAGGAGGGTTCATAGCCCCCAAAGAGTCACTTCGCAAGTCCTTTGTGATTACTGAAAAATACATCAGTGCAAATAAATAATGCCCAGGTCAGTAACTGAGGGAATTTCGTCTCGAGGAGAAAAAAGAAAAATGAAATATATTCAATGTTGGACAATTTTGATGTGCAGAAATACTATCATCATGCTTATTGGGCCCAAACATGGAAACATTGCCTATTCTAAGTCTGAGAAGTAATCTCTAAAGATTGTTATTTCTCTAAGAGTTTCTCATTGGTGCCGGTTCCATCAGATCTTTGATGAAAAGGGGCCATTGTCAAAGAAGCTTGGGTAATTGGGCACACTTTCTCCCTACTTTGTGGATTCACCATGCAAATCCTCACAAAGATCCTGAGAAGTCCTACAGTAAACAGCTGTGTAAAACATTGTTCAACTTAGTATTTCTCCAGTGTATTCAACCCTAGAAACCTGTATGTGCATATGTGCGTGTGTGTGTGTGTGTGTGTGTGTGTGTTGACATTAGCATCCTGAGGAACTAAAGAATACCAGGGTTAGAGCAAGAGGTACCTGGATAAACAATATCAGATCTACCATTTATTTATTACTAGTTATGTGACCTCGAGAAAGTCACTTAACTTTTTTGACCTTGATTTTCATCATATGAAAATTGGGGAATATCTATATATCACAGGCTTGCATGAGGATTAAATGTAATAATGTATGTCAAGAACACATCACAGTTGCTGGGACCAAGTGAATCTTTCCAAAATAGTTAGCTGTTATTATTTTTATTATTATTTATGAATTTATCTGACTGACTGAGACTTTCAGGACCCAGGGAGAAATGTATTCTGCACTAGAAGAGCTCCCTTACTGCCTGGAAACATCGCGAAGTATTGTATTAGAAAGCTGGGTGTGAGAATCATCTTTCCTACCCCTCTTCGCTCATCTTTAAGAATGTACACCCAGCATTGAATGGCTTCCTGCAATCCATTCTCAACACCATAGCCAGAGGGATCCTTTTAAACCGGAAGTTGGGGCATGTCACTCTTTTATGGTTCCCTGTATCATGCAAAGGAAGAACAAGAGCCTTCATAATGGCCTCCAAGCTCTATGTGATCTGGTCCACCAGTGTGTTTCTTTCGTCATTTCCTACTATTGCTCATCTATTCTGGCAAACAGACTTCCTCACTGCTCTTTGGACATGACAGCAATACACTCGCCTCAGGACCTTTGCACTTGCTGGTCCTTCTGGTATGGATCACTCTCCCAGGTATCTGCTTGGCTCCTTCCCTTAGAGTCTTCAGTACTTTATTGAAATATTTCCTTCTTAACCCTGCCTAAACTTGCAATACACTCCTCTATGCTCCGGCACTCTCTATCATGTCTCCCTGCTGCACATCTGATAGGCTAAGCATTATTTATTTGTTTGTTAGTGTCTTGTCAGTTACTACTCAATAGAACATAAACTTAATGAGAGCAGAGATTTTTGTCTTTCATTATCTGCCATAATGCAGTGTCTAGAACAGTAACTGGCACATAGTAGATGCTCAATAAATTCTCACTGAGTACAGAAGTGTAGAAGCTGTGTATGTTCTGTTGTTATAGACCAAGTGCATCTCCTCTAGGCTAGCTTCAGATGGCTTCTTGAAGAATGAAACATACATTTCCAGGCTGGGCTCTATAGTTTTTATTAGTATTTTCTGGGACCCATTAAAACAAAAAAAAAACCCATATTTTGAAAAATATAATTCTTTCATAAAACAGAAATACTCGGTTGAATTTAATATAGCTCAAAGAGAAAGATTGCTGATTTAAAAAAAAAATAGTAGCAGTAGAGTTGTTTCCCACAAATTTTCAACCCATAAGCCAGATGGGGAAAAAAGCGATAATGATGTAGATAGCTGCAGAAAGATTAATCCCAAATTTAGTTAAACTTGTGAAGGTCTGTACATTTCAGAAGTTTATAAGACACAGTCTCAACAAGATTTTTTTTAAAAAGATGCTCTTTTACTCCAGAAATTGAATCCTGAGAAGCAATGCTGGATAATTCGGCTCTGACATTGTGATTGCTGTGATGTTCTTTCATGCATACAGTACGTATGCACCAATAAGTAAATATCAAGATCTAGTACATCCCATATAATTAGACAAACCCTCACATGTATGGTTCCATGCTGTGCACATAGTAGGCACTCAACAAATGTTCCCTTTAACTATAGAATAATAACATAACTGCCTTCCCTCTTATTGTTTTACCTTTTTCTATACTTTATACATTTGAAAAACAACACACTTGCAAAACTAAAATCTAATATGCGTTACTAACCTTGTCAAAAGATCCCTCAGTATTTTTCAAAAAGAAAAAAAAATAAAATAAAAACCAACCCCAAAATACTAAAACTTAGAACTGCTTTATACTTAAATAGCAATTTACATCATATAAACACATTCATAATCTTCATTGGTTAAAACAGGTCAAAGGTTCATTACTGGCTTCTTGTACCAGATAAGTCTCACAGTCTGTTTTGGTTTCATTTCAGCACAGGTAGGAAAGCAAAATAAAGAGTCTCACAGTAAAATGTTCATAGCAGATAATATGTCCTTGAAGATTTGGCCATTGTACTCTTATTCCAGTGAAGAAGTGATCCACGCCCCAGTTATAGGTGTGGACTCCCAATCAGCAGAGTTTGCCAGAAGATAGTCATTCATTAATTCAACACATATTTATTGTATACCCGTCTCATGCTAGGTAATGGGAAATGATAGCGGTAAGACATAGTCCCTATCCTCAAAGAGCTTACAGCTAGCAAGGTGAGAACTTTAAGGAAGGACCAGCATGTTCAAAAGGAAACTCATAGCCTGGGTCCCCCTGCTCAGGTGGCACATTCGAAAAACTGTAGGATATGTCTCTGGGAGCCAGGGCCTTGCTCAAGTTTTATCAAGTCAAATGTCTAGAAGCCTGAGATGGTCTGGAACCTGATCAAGTCTTAGCAATACATTTCCTGCCTCAGGTTCCCATGAAAACCTGCTAACGAGAGAGCCCAAGCCTTAAGCTCAAACATCAGGGAGGTCCAAGGAGACCATGTTTAGTGACCATGTAGACATCCAGCACAAATGAGCTTCTCAAGGGAGAAGCTGTGTGTCCCCAAAAGAAAGGGTGAGGCTTATCTGCAAGACTACGCTCTCCCTTTCAACACTGGTGTGGAGTAAGTACTCTGTTCACACCCCAAGTTGGCATGGCCCAGGTTCCTTGAGTTCTCCAAGTCACGAATAGCACACAGAAAATGCAGCAAACGCAAGCCAAGACCATAGAGAGATACGCTGAGAACTTAATACTCCAGTCTTTTAAACAGGCACCAGGTGCCAAGAAACCATCATTTTCAACAAACAACACAATCTGCTAATTATCTGCAGAACTGCTCTAGTTGGTACTCCTCGGATTCCTTTATCCCTAGCAAGGATTGCTCTTCAATGGAAAGGTTGCAGAAAGAGTCAAAGCCGAGTTGGAGGAATGTGAGAAACGTACAGGTTTGAAAAGGGATGAACTCAGAGAAGGATCTAGGCACCTTAGGTGATCCACAGGCAAAGCCAGGGAAGGAACAGCAGAGGGAGAATTGGCAGATACCCCAAATAATGTCACACAACTCACACACACACAAATATTCACATGTTACACCAATTCAGATATCTGGATGTTCAGTTCATTCTGTGTGTTGAGCAGTCATATGCTGGGAAGGTCCCATAGTTCTTCAGCCTTGCTTGGAAAGCAAGGTGTGTCTTTTCTGCAGGAATGTCTGAGTTGCACAGTCAGGATCTTTGCTGTTCATTTTTATCAGCTCCCTCGGTAACTGGACACCACCAGGTAAAATCTTCGTGGAGGCGAGCAAGCCAAGTGGAAATAAAAATGGACTTGGTTGTACCTTCTGAAGGTCATTTGTGGGTGCTCCAAGGTCACCATCCAGAATGAATCTCCATATAATTAGCACAAATTCTTAACTGCCTCTTACTTCTATCCTTCTAAATACATTACAAACGCTTTGCAACCTTTAAATATGAGTCGCTCACCTCCACTGGGTAAGATGCTAGGGTAGGCACTCTTATCAGTTGATGAAGAGAACTCCCTCCTATTGCTACACATCTTTATCCACATATTACTGCGTGATAAAGGGAGGCAGGCTGGAGGAGAAAGTCAAGGACATGAGAAAGCCAAAAAGAAAAGCTGCAACAGGGATCTGTATGTCCAAACCCGTTTTCAAAGTCTCTGCAGACTCACGTTCCTCCCAGATTGCAGGGCCCACTGAGAAGCTTCTGGGTACCCGAGAACAATCCCATTATCGAAGAACAAGCTTCCAACTCCTCGGTGACAATAGCTCCTCAACTGAGTTTTCTGTTTGTCTTTTCCACCTTTTCTTTCCTTCTTTTTTAAACATTCCTCTGAATGCAAAGCTAGGCAATAAACCATTCACTTGGGATGAGTTCTCACGAGACAGATAAGAAATGATCCAACAGAAAAAAGATTATAAGAATTAACACCTGCAAAGAGGATTCTTCCTGGAACTCTCTTTCTCTCTCACACATACACAGATTCCTTTCTCAGTGTTTCCTCCTGTAGTATACTTTTAACTCTGCCTTGTAATTCCAGTGAAAATGTCTCCTATTGTAGCTCTTGCCACACTGCTATGTTTAATTTATCTGTCTTTGGCTCTCATCTAGGGTTCTCCAAAAAAGCTCCTCTACAGATTTCAACTCACTGTCCCTAACTCTTCAAAAAATAAAAATAGATTGACTTTGAAGTCTTGCTTTTGCTTCGCTCTAGGGACTAAAAGACCTTACATATTTTTTTTTTCTAAGAATAAATCACCATCTTCATCTTGACTGGTTAAATTGGTGGTTCTCAATCAAGGGCAATTTTGCCCCCCAGGGGACAAACATCTGGTGATGTCTGGGGACAGTTTTGGTTGTCACAGCTGAGAAGTGCTTCTGGCCCCCCAGGGGACAAACATCTGGTGATGTCTGGGGACAGTTTTGGTTGTCACAGCTGAGGAGTGCTTCTGGTATCTAGTGGGTAGAGGTCGTGGACACCGCTAAACATCCCGCAACGCACAGGATAGCGCTCACCACAGAGAATGACCCTACCCAAGGTGTCACCTGTGCTGAGAAACCCTGGACTGTAGAGATACAAGAGCAAACTCATCAGTCATGTTCACACCACCACCTCTTTTTCCCACTCATTTATTAAGCAGTTGGAATAAAAATAACCAAGGCTGGGCCCTCTTTTGGATAAATAGAAGTGAGCAGACATGGCAACCGAAGCTTTTCCACCAACCGTCCAAGGCAAAGTCAGGGGGATCCCCCTGGCATCGGGTAAATCATTCCTGGATGAATATGAAGACCCCACCATTATTCTACTTGCTGATTTAAACATTTCAAGTCATGCGATTATGCAGTGATTACAACCCACCCTGAATTTTGGAAGCCCCCCTCCTCCACTCACTGGATCCTAAAGATCAGGTTAAACTTCCCAGCAACCTTCCAGTTTATTCCATCAGTCTGAAATCCCGGAGTTCAGCCTGGCGACCATGTCCACTTCTCTTAAAAAGGCCACATGGATGCTTATGTGTGGAGGACACATCACCTTTTTCTAAATCATTTTGCATACAAAAACATTTAATGCCCTCTGATTTTTTTTTTTTCCTTTCTCTTAGCAAGAAGTACAAGGCCACAAACCCTGCTATTCTTGCAGTGGAAAAGAACTTCACAATAGAGGTGAAAACAAATCACAACCACAGACAGCATCGTATTTCACAGAAAACTGTGTACGTTTGTCCCCCATATAGGACATACTTCAAAGTAACAAAATAATTTTTTATCAACGGTAGTGTTCCTTCTTCCCGTTAGAAGTAGTTTTTCTTCCCCCTCATGGTACATAAATATCAGAAAAAAGTAGTCTTCGAAATATTTACGTCCAGGAGTTCTCTGTTTGTTATCTGGTGTGTGTTTTGGTTTGTGTTCAAAGTGTTGGAAGCTTCAGTTTTCATTTTCTCTCCACCCTCGAGCATTCTTCCCAAATTTATATACCAGTCTTCTTCCATCCACACGTTCCAGAATTTCTCTTTTGTAGTAATATCTGTAACAGAGGAAATTGCGTAAGGCGGCCGGTCAGACTCAGACTTTTGGATAAATAGCTGGTTGTGCGCCCTTATCGTTTTCAGAGACAGGAAACTCCTCACCTCATAGCTCGGCTGAGTTTTTCGTAGGTCATACTGCTGTTGTTTTTCTTTTTTCCCCATAACTGAGCCACAGCCTCTGACTTCAAGAACCTGAAGATGCCCTCAGATCGGTCTTCCCATTTTATTAACCCCGGGTTCTTGTCTGGGTTCAAGAGAATGTCGCGGATGAATTCCCATAAGTGAGTTCCTCTTGGATCTGATGAAAAGCAGAAAAGGGAGCTTATGAAGGGCCTAAGTCACAGCAAAGAAAGGGCAGAGGGAGTGTTGAATTGCATCACCTTCCTTCAAGTAGGAGCTACTCAATTCTCTGCTGCTCACCAGGGAAGATGGATCACAGGATCACCAAATATTGGACAGAAAAAAAGCATTTGAGAATGAACTAGCACCATTTTTTTATTTTACAAATCAGGAAACCAAGGAGCAGAAAATTTGAGTGACTTGACCAGGGTCCCCCAGCTAACTAGCGGTGAAGCCAAAACTAAGGAATAACTCTTAGGTCTCCTAAGAGCCAGGTGGAATTTCCTCTAATTGTTATTCACAAATGGTTTGGGATTCATTTCACCGTGTTATTTTCCCAGAGAGCAACTTTCAACCACTTTTATCTACTAGTTGAACCAATTAAATTGCTCCAACCCAGCAGCTGTGTTTCAGCCAAATGCAAATCAATAAGGCTCTAGAATTTTAACTTCTAGAATATATGGGGCTTGTGGGGTGGTCACACAGGGATTGGCACCCCTATTTGAAAATGAAGCAGCTACTGTAATCAGGTTCACACCGAAAATCAATTTTACTCCCACTGGATTTTTGACCACTCCCCGCCACCACCATTTCAGGGGCTGCATTAATTCAGTTTCGTGGGATGACATTCTGATTCCCTAAAATTTCTAGATTGATACCGTCTTGATTTCTTTCTGTGCTCCTCCCCAATCCCATCTCTGATATTTCATATGGGTTCATAAGAGTTTATTACTGGGGGAAATCCAACTCCCGAAGAGCAGTGTGGAATCTTAAGGGATCTTAAGACTCAACGGTTATTCCTTCAATAATCCACAAAGGTAGGTAGAATGATACATCTCAGCTGTGTCTTCCCACTGCACTCCCTTCCCACCTTTTTTTTGCTGGGACAGAGGGAAATTGCTAACCCCATGTCTTCGAGAAGTTCTTATTCACTGAGTGTCTCCGTTTTAGAATAAATATGGCAGAATGAGGAGGAAAGACACAGTGGGGCCACACCTTGAGACAGAGCTGCAGAGGGGTTACTTTGCTGGCAACTGATGCCTCTGTTTCTCACTCTACCCAGTCCACGGTGAAGAAATAGAGGCAGCAGGCAGACGCAATTATTTGCCTAAATACCAGTGGCCTCCAGTTTTACCCAACGTCATGGAAAGACACAAGCGCCAACTTACTGTGCTTTTTGGTGTGGCACTTTGCAGGGTGGTCTTGCTCCTTTTTCATATCAGGTGACTCTGCTAAGGAGAAAAATGAGAGCAATTCAATTTACCTATTTCCTACAATTATCGTTTGCATTCGTGCGTCCACTCATTTAACCAATATGAGCACCTACTGTGTGCCTGGCACTGTCTGAGTATGTGGTAGTGAACCAAGCAAAACAGAGATGATAAATGCCATGGAGAACAATAATTCAAGGAAAGAACTGGGGACAGAAACATGGAGGTGGGAATAATTTGCAATTTAACACAAGGTGGTCACAGAAAATCTCTCTGATAAAGCGACCTGAAATATGTGAGGGAGACAGCCATGCAGACAGCTTGTGGGACAGCCTTCCATACTTGAGGATAGTAAGTGCAAAGGCCCTGAGGTCGATGTGTGTTTGGCATGTGTGTGGCTGTGAGCAAGAGCAGAGGAGGAGGGCTGAGGTTCTGATCATTAATACCTTATGGGACATTTTAAGGACTTTACTCCAAGAGAGATGGGAAGCCACTGAAAGATTTAGGTCATTGAAAGGTGGTTTTTTTTCTTCTTCCATAACACAAAAATGTAAACATTTATAACAATGAAAGATGGCTTTTAAGCCAGAGGACTGCCTTTTTTGGCATGCAAAGTTACATTTTAATTAGCCTGACAAAGGGGCCATTGAGTGGCCTGAACTTAGTACAGAGGGCCACAGTGGACTATGGAAACACAGATTAGTTTAACAAATGACTCATTATGGTAACCTTTGCAACAATCACCAAAGAGGAGATGACAGAGGCAAATCCATGAAATAAAAATTCTTCAAAAAAAGAAAACTCAATGACTTAGCAGTGTGCATATGTATGTGTGTGTGGTGTGTGTTTCTCAGAGGGCACTTCAGGTGTTGGGAGGACAAGGCAGATCTTATAAAAAAAAAATCTCCCAATCAAAAACCAACCAATTTTAATACAAAGTAGTCTCTAAACACAAGCCAATCCTTTAAAGAAACTGGGCCAGTAAAACTGGTCTCTTCCATGCGCATTGCATCCTAACCTAGGGTTCGCTGACCCATGTGTGGCCTTCAAAGGCATTCTGAACTGACTGACACTGCATGCAAAAGAAGAAGTTCCCTAGTATTCATTTGATTGTCAGGAGTGGTCCATTATTCAAAAAAGTTTATGATCCACTGACCATTAGCTCCTAATTAAACTGGTTAAGAAGAATAGCTACTCTTTATTGAGTGCTTACTATGTACCAGGCGCTGTACTAAACACTTTACATGAGGCCAGGCGCGGTGGCTCACGCCTGTAATCCTAGCACTCTGGGAGGCCGAGGCGGGCGGATTGTTTGAGCTCAGGAGTTCGAGACCAGCCTGAGCAAGAGCAAGACCCCGTCTCTACCAAAAATAGAAAGAAATTAATTGGA
>CAUYSK010086523.1:0-14184 GCA_963575035.1 Avahi laniger | reverse complement strand
ATATTCAAATTACAAGTGATTTGTTTCTGTCAACACTATTGAGGAAAACTTCAACTTGAAAGCACTCCTACAGATATAATACACATTGTATATTATAATTAATTATAGTAATGATTATGAAATATTTAGTGTAAGGATTATGTGTTCTGCAACATATAAGTGACCGGTACAGTATCAGTTTTTCCATTGTTTATTATAGAATCACGTGCATGATTAAGTTAGTGTCCATTTATTACTTCATCTCAACAAATCGTATCTACTGTGTGGTAGGTGCACTGTTGAAATACATTACTGAGGAAAACAGGCATAGTCTATTCCTTTATGAATTTTATGTTCTAGTAGGTTAAAAAAGCATTGGTCAAATAAATGCACATATAAATGCAAAAATGCAATTGTGATAAGTGCTAAAAAGAAGAGATTTTCTGAGATAAAATAACAGGGAGATGTGATTTAGGCTTGAAAATCAGAAAAAGCTTCTCCGAGAAAGTGGAAATTAGCTTGAGATCTGAAAGATCAGTAAACATCTGTTACCGAAAACTCAGCACTTGTCCACGAGGCCGAAGAAGTACGAGGGTAAGCGGTTCGAGGAGGAAGGAAAGAGAGTTTGCTTTGCCGACAGAGGAGGAAAAATGGAAGAGCTTTCCCATCTCAGAAAACCCCAAATTTCTTGAACATTCACAGAAACACAGAGCTTTTAAAGGATGGGTTCTCAGCTTCAGGCAATTACAGTTGATAATTCTGATCATCCCATCTCCACTGAAGACAGTCTCATGACCTCCGCCCAGGGTTTCCTGTTACCAGGTCTCGCTGGGCCACCTCCGGTTGCACAAATAAGCAAAAGACTTACCCTGCCCCTCCCAGCCACTGGCCTGAGGCAGGGATGCAGGCTTTAGAGACAGAAAATATTTTTGCCATTTTTTCCAGGCCATTCCCTCTGTTACACATCTTTAAATGAAAATAGGTAGGGAATGTTTGCCTGCCAGTGCGCTGAGCCACAGAAGCATGGTACAGAAAATGGCCTGGAAGAAATGCAGCTCAGGCCGCAGCACAAAGACTGGGATTCAGAGTGGAGGCTGGACAGGTCAGTTGTAGCCAGACACACTGTGTTCAACTATTAACATTTTTTCTCATTTTCTGAATATGACTGGCTTTTTAAAATTACTTTGCCCCTATTGGTAGGCATAGCATCTATAAGTTTCTCAGAGATACACCGTGAAACTCACTTGAATCTGTTTCAATAACTAGACATACAGTCTTTCAAATCTTTTAGCTGTTTTAGCAAAGTATGTGTAATAACCTTAGTTCGAAATTAAGATTTGAAAAATAATCACTCTGGCCTTCCATAAACACAAGTCATCCATTTAGCCAGGGAAAAGGCTAACCTAGCCCCAGATAGATGCACTCATGTTGGGGGAATTATTTCCAACATACATGGAAAAGAAGCAAGAAAGATGTCTCTGGAGAAATGCTTTAAAAAATTTTATGCTCATGTCCTATAATTTGTTTTATCACTTAAAAGGATATGTAAAAGTCTCCCTAGACTAATTTTATTGGAGCAATAAAAGTTAATATCATGACTACTAGGTATTTCCTTGATTATTTGGTTAATTGGTTGTTCTTATGTAATAAACTCCTCCCTTCCCTCACTCCCTTCTTTGGTTTCTATTTATTTACTATGTCCTACTAATTTTTCTTCCTAGATATTTTAAAATATAAGTCAAGTGTTGCCCATTTACTCCAGTTTAACTGTGTTTCTTGCCTCGACTACTGCAGTAGTTCCCTAACTGGTCTCCTTGACTCTAGTTTTATCCAACAGAAACCCATCTGTCAAAGCTACAGAATGTCCTACCATACAGATCTCAGCAGCATGATACTCTTCAGTGGTGCGCTATCGGACATAAGCTAAAGTCCAAAATATTTGACAATAATATTTAGATTCATTGAGCCCTTACTATGTTCCTGGCATAGATTTAAGTATTTTATACAACCTAACTTTATTAATTATCACTACCACCTACATTAAAAGATACTATTCCCATTTTATAAATGAGAAAACTGAGGCATACGGAGTACAGGCACATGACGCACAAAGCTGTCTGTTATCTCCCTATTGCTTACCTCACCAGCCTCATCTCTGACTTCTCTCTGCTTACACTTTGTGCTTTCGTGATACTGAAACACCTGTGCTTTGTACTTCCGTAATCACAGAGCGCTCGTGTCCCGTTGCCTCAGTTTATCCTTATCTCTTTCCTCTTTCTCCTTTACTTGAATAATTTGGGCTTCTTTAAGACAGAGTCTTCTGGAATCTTTATATCTTCCCCTCACATAAGTATCTTTCTTCCATAATATTTATACCTCTATCATGACATTTACCATATTTTAAGATAACATCTGTATATTTATTTGTTTTCCCAAATAAATTGTTAGCTCTTGGAGTACAGAGACTAAGCCTGTTTACAGAATTCAATACCTACTCTTTCTAAATAAAGGAAAACTTTGTCCCATTTCTTGCCCTGTGATTAAATCAACTTAAATATAGTGATTGATCTTTTAAAAAATCTATTTGCATATTGATATGGTTTGAATGTCCCCTCCAAAATTCATGTTGAAATTTAATTGCTATTATGATATTTAGAGGTGAATCTTTAATAGGCAATTAGGTCACAAGGGCTCTGACCTCATGAATGGATTAATGTTCTTACCTTCAGAAGGGGGTTAGCTATCCCGGGAGTGGGCTTCTTATAAAAGGATGAGTTGGGACCCTGTTTTCTCTCTGTCTCGCTCTCTTACCGTCTCCTTCCCTCGTTTGCCCTCTTTTGTCCTGCGATACATTCTGTGTCATGTTCTGATGCAGCAAGAAGACCCTTACCAACCATGTAAATCTCTCTAGGACATCTGCTTTAGTAATACCTATGAATGGAGACATCATGGTCACTAAAAAATTACATTTCTGATTATACAAGCTTATTTCATTTGTGGATTGCTTGTTATAGACACTAAAGTGATGCCTATTTTCCTTGTTATCTTAGCTAAAAATTTATATCTAATACAAGGACTCTAGTTTATTACCCCAAATATAATACCGAATTAATGCCTATAATACCGAATATTAGTTGTTCTATTAATATATATTAAAATGTAGAAAAGAAAGTTTGAGCAGTCTAGAAGATTTTCTCACAACTTTAAATGAAACTATTCTATTCGTACATTGCTATAACAGAGACACTAATTTCTGGCATATATACCCTAAATCGCAGTTGCTGGCTTGTGGACATAGGACAGTACTGTCTAAAGAATCCTTTGCCTGCGTAGGAAGGGAATGAAAACTTGTTTATTCTTTTCCTTGTTTAGACCATTGTTTGAATTAAGAGTTAGCAACTTTCGAGAGAGATTGTGTTAAACATACACCCTATTTACTTTTGATATATCATTTGGAGTGAGGCAAGGATGACTATATGAGGCAAGGATTAATAAAGACTGTTTGCTGACTCTTGTAAAGACCATGTAAGTGGCAGAAGGAACAACCAGTCCCCGTGACATTACTGGTAGCTCTTTATTATGCTGCTAATTCAGCCTTAAGCCTTCAGGCTCTCCACTACCTGGTCCTAGTCTGGCTTTCCATCTTCTTTTCCTTCCTCTTTTCACACAAGAACCCTCATCTGTAGCCAGAAGCCTCAAATATATACTCGGATTTTATCTTTACACTCTTCTGCCAGTTGTCATATAAGCTTTTATTTCTAAATATCATTCAACATGACCTGCTTATACTGATCTCTCAGTCTTCATACTCACACTGCAGTATACCAAACACCAGTTAAATCTAAGGTCAGAGTCCACCACTTTTTCAAGGCTTCCTCAGATCGTTGTAGACATTGTGATATTTCCTTCCATATAATTCATACTTACTGTCGCCACCATCACTGACCACCGTATCTTCTGAGATCTTTTATTGTACTGGTATTTCAGTTTCTGTATGTTTGTGTCTTATTTCCACAAGTCAATTATAAACTCATCAAGAGAAGGACAAAAAAGCTTTCAGTATCTTGGTCTATTCTTTACACAAAATAGGTGTTTAGGAAATATTTGACAAATGAATGTATGAAGAGAGTATGCTACCGCCCGCAAACTAGAGCACTGCATGACATGTGATATCTGTCTTTGCTTCTCCAGTTTGTCACTCATTTTCTAAGGTACATTTCCATAACCACGTGCAACTTTGAAAATAATACATAATTAGATAATGCCATATATCATGTATAAAAACAAAAAATAAGTGCACAGTTGCCCCAGAAAATTAAACAACCACATGATACTGTGGTTTTATAACCCACAGACCAGAATCGAGTTGGTTGCTGATATTTGTTTCCTGTAAATAATTTAACTGTGTTTACAGTCCTTAACAAAATTGCACTGATAAAAAGCAAACAACCACTGACCTTTTATTGTTTCATGGTCTTGTGATTCCTGAAATGTATTAAAGATTTGGATACTACAAATCTGGTGAATACTAAAACATAACTATACTTTTAAACAATAAATAGAAATTATAAAATCTTGTACAAAATGCCACGTAAGCTTTTAGTCCTGAATGACATTCAACATGACCTACTTAATCAAACAATATGAAAACCGATTCCAATCGTTTTTTTTAATTAGTATATAGAACTTTCTCCACACTTAAAAACTACTTATATAATCATTTGGATATGACATTTCTGCATATATTTTAATATAAACAATATTCAAAATATGACATGAAATGTGACTGATACATCTTTACAAATACATCATAATACGTATGCAATTGACTGTTTTTCCTTCCAAACTATTCTTCTTAGGGTAAAGTTTCTCAGCTGGAGGCCATCTAGGGAGTGGATGGATACCCCCTTGTCAATAGTGCTGAGGTTGAGAAATCCTGCCTTAGACAATATGCCATGTTCCAATGGTGTTGCCATCATTAAAATATTCTGGAAAATACCTTTTCAGAATTGGCTGTTTGAATGTACTCAATGATGGCAGCTCTTCATTCCTTGCAAGCTATGTTTTATTTTAGATTAATTCTTATGACTCATAAGAACAGTATAGTTTATTCATGGACTATGCAGGCAGAAAAATATGCAGGCAGAAATTCACAAGCACTTGCATACATGCGAACACAATTTGTAGAATTTGGTTTGATTAGAAAATGGAAGGCTTAAAACTTTACTTTTGTGTGTATTGAAAGGAATTCTTTATTGACAAGTAGCTTTTCAGGATGGGCTTCAACAACCTTGACTGTCACCTAACTACCAACTGAGGAGGATAGGATCAAGGGAAACTGTACTGTAAAGGGTAACTTGCCAGCTCAAAAAGGAAGGATAGAATGATCCTCAAAAATTTGGACTGAGAAGGTAATATAAACTTTCAGCCACCCCCCCCGCCCCGAAAAATGTCAACTGAAGAACATTAGCTAACTGTTCATGTTTTTCTGGATATAGCCCATTAATTTCAATTGATGCTTTTGCATTCAATCAAACAGACCTGGTCAGCTTTACTGATACGCTCCTTGTTAGATAGAAAATCTTAACCTTATTCTTATTCTAAAATTTCAAAAGCCCTGAACACTAAGAATTTTTCTAACTAAACTGTTGGCAAAACCTGACCTGAACTAATGTTAAGCTACTTATGCTTTTAATTTACTTGCATAGTGTGAATATTCATACTCTTCACTGCAAAATTATGAATGTGTTTTATTTCAGGGAGTTTAATAAATATGTAATGTTTTTTGCCTTTACCAATCTGGAAAACTTTAAATTCCAAATTTGTAAGTGTGAAGTCAATAAAAATTGTAATAGCAGATGTTTTTATTTTGAATAATCTTATTCTAATTTTTTCTTTATAAATTATTATAGTTTTCAACTTCAGCATTTTCAAATAATTATAGAAACAACTTTATACTTTATTATTTTATCAGTGGAACTAAAGCTTAATGTACTCAGTAATTATAAATAGTAACAATTTTTAAAGTCATTATATAGACTTTCAATATTGTCAATTTTATATATTAAGAAAATATTCCAAAAAATGATCAATATACCAATATTAAAGTGGGCAGAGGATGTGTTCAAGAGAATGACAAGAGATAACATGTATATTGCCAATATTTCTATGAACTAAATGCTCAACATCACATAATAATCTTTTAAAAATACAGACTAAAATGAGATGCCATTTTCCCTGAATTAGTAAAGATTGTAAAAACTGATGAAAGTAAATGTAATCAAAGATGCAAGAAAATAGCCATTCTCATGGGCTACTTATGGGAAGAAATTTGTACAAAATGTCAAGAGCCATAAGAGAGTTTATATCCTTTTTCTAAAATTATTTCATTTTTTGAATTGGTCCTAAGTAAATATCTAAGGTGTACCACAAAGATACGTAATATGGATGCTCTTCCCTGTTTTATTTTATTAAAAACAACCAAAATACCCGTGATTAAAGGTTCGTAAAATAAATTATTATGTTGCCCTGTAATGGAATATAAATCATATTATGGTAGACTATATCGTGGCTTAAAAAAATATCCAAAATATGTTTTAAGTGAAAAATACCAGAATGAGAAAATATTATATATAGTTTAAATCTTGTCTTCTTTATATCCAACTGTGTATATCTGTGTATGTTGCTTTGTGTTCATATTTTTCTGCATTTTAAAATTTTTTACGGTAAATGTATTCAGAATATATATTATTTTATATTTTCTGGCTTTTATATATATTATATATATACATTTCTAAAATTAATTGGAAAAACTAAGCAAAAACATTTGTATACACCACAAAGTGAAGAGCCTTCAAGAATCAAAAATGAAGGAAATATTCTGAGAAACTCAAGGCATTTTCTAAGTGATTGCATTCCTGTCCAGTAAAAAAAGGATGTTAACTATATAAAGAGATGGAAGTTAAAGAATTTTATTTTGTGGCATTCATTTCCAATCCATGAAACACTATTTGAACAGAAAATGTCACTGCCTCCTGTGAAGTTTATTTCTTTTTCAGAACTTTAGCCTTCTTTCTGTCTGCAATTCTGAAATTCCTTAGGTACTTGATTACTATTTCAATAAAACGAGGAATACCATTTTCCTCCCTGCATCTCCCATTTCAAATATTAGCACACAGGGAGGAATTTTTACCTCTTATTCATGGTGTCCAGCTCGCAACATCTTAACCTGGCAAGAGGACCAAACTAGCTGTAAATCTTACCACCCACACCACACTTGATTATTGTATGATGGCAAAATTAAACGTGAATAAAACAGCTAGAGCATTAGGCTGTTCTTGGAAGAATAAACACAAGTTGGAAGTCTTATGTGGATAGTGCAAAATACCGGAAGGCAATCAATCATGTAAACATCAAATGAACGCTTGGTAAGGAAGCCATTGGAGTCTGTCAGGCGCTCCCTGCAATAAATGGCTTATTCCATTTCTTTTCCCTTTCACTCAGTTTAGGAAAGGGAGTTCTTTGAAATCCCTAACAGATCCCAAAAGATTTTGTAAGTTCTTATTCCTACTTAAAGGTATGCTTTGAACAGCTTAAGCTGCAACCCATTGAAGAGGATTTTTAGTTTATGTAAAATGGGCACAAATATGTCACAGTGCATACCTCCTTGACTTTAATCTCCTCCCACAAACAGGAAACTGTTAAGGCAGCAATAATAGAAGAGCAGAAGCGAAGTGAAAAGGCTGTGGAAGAGGCAGTGAAAAGAACAAGAGATGAATTGATAGAATATGTAAAAGAACAGAAAAGGGTAAGTATCTCCAGAAGAGTTTTAATTTGTACTTCCCTAAACTCCGTCACTGACTTCCATCCAATAACATGAAATTTTAAAATATTTTAAAATGTCCTTTGTCATCTAATTTAGGAATCTCCATCGGAGATTATTGTTCTTATATAATTATACATTCTAATAATTATGTCTATAAACATAAATCCTTTCTGTCAACAGAAAAGCAGCAGTGAATAATTTCTTTCCGGACTCCTAGAAATAACCTATAGCTTTTCCAGTTTAATTTTTACTCACAAAGATATTAGACAGCTTTAGATTTTTAGAGTTTTTTTGCCACATGTTTGTTAATTTCTCATAATATTTATAGAAATTCGCAAGCATCTTTTAAGCTTTCTGACTATGTTAACACCATTGTGGTTCAAATGGACTTCATTACAGTTAGCAAATTAAGGTTTCTGCCATTGTTCCATATCAAAAGAATAAATCACAATATGCTTGTCAGAATTCAGAATGCATATTGAAGTTTTGTAAAATATCATTTCTTGTAAGTCTGAGCAGTAGCTGAAAATAATGGATTAAACTTGATTTGTTGTGTTTTCAACAAATCTTCAGTCTTCATAAGTAATGCAAGATAAACTCTAAGATGAGACACGGTAATCTCTGTAATAAACATATAATAAATTGTGTAATAAAATTTCTCACAGAATGTTTTAATATGTTTAATTTATACGTTTAGCATATGTTATATACTAAATACTATATTTAAGTAGTTTATGTAAATATATATTATAAACATGTCATGTTATGTAATGTAACATAACAAGCATAAAAGATAATGTATATGATGAAATTTGACATCTAAACTTAATTGGTTGTCAAAAACACAAAATAAATAAAAACATGAGATATTAGGCTGCATTTGGGAGTTGAACAGTAGGTAAGTAGTATACTAAAAACTCATGACACCACTTGGTTCTATATACTCTTAACTTGAAGTCAAATTGGTATAACACAAAGAAAATTGCCACTTCTCAATGGCTACCATTAGGTCTCAACAAAGGAAATTTGTCACTAGAGTAAAACATTGCTCTAGAGAAATTAACCATTCTCAGAAGCATTTTGTGGGGGATTAAATCTTTGCACTGCTTACCTCAGGATGTTTTCAAAAGGATTTTCACCCAAATTCCTGATAGGTGCCTAACCTTCTGAAGAAAAAATTCTGAGCTAAAGAGTTAATTGGCTTTTCAGGGTATAATATGTTCTCAGAAAATGCCTATTCCATATGCTCACAAATAATTTGTCTTAAATAATCTGGTTCAAAGGTAATGATGCAGCAAAGGAGTTAGTGTACTTTTTACATGCATACGGGGATCATACAAGAGCATAGATATGAAATAATTTCAGTACTTCCTATGGAAGTACCTTTCTCATCGTCTTTAAATTCTGTATTTTATTTTACTTTAGTAAGAGTACTTCACATGAGATCTACTCTCTTAACAAAATTTTAAGTCAACAGTAATGTATCATTGACTACAGATGTGTAACATCGTACCGCAGATCTTTTAGAACTTATATGTCTTGCTTGACTGAAACTTTATGCCTTTGGTCAGTGACTTCCCATTTCCTTTTCCCCCCATTCCCTGGTATCCACTAGTCCACTCTTTGATTCTATGAATTTGACTATTTTGGATGCCTTAAATAAGTGAAATCATACAGTATATGTCTTCCTATAACTGGCTTATTTCACTTAGCACAATGTCCTCAAGGTTCATCCATGTTGTTTCATATTACAGAATTTTCTTCTTTTTTAAAGCTGAATGGTATTCCTTTTTATGTATATATCACATTTTCTTTATCCATTCATCTGCCAATGGACATAGGTTGTTTTCACATTTTTATTATCTTTTCTTAATAATATGTGGCCAATCCTTATTTCAGCTCTAAATCTGGACAAGGAATTATATAACAAAGCGAACCCATTCATAGGATTTTTTAAACTAGTATTTCTTTGGTCAACATGGGAGATTTGTCTTAAAAAGGAATTTAAAAATCATATTACTTTCCCATCAAAGGGAGTATGTGGCTGTCATAAAGGCTTGAAATAAGAGTCAGAAATGCCTTTTTAAGAGTTTAGTGGTCCCTGTTTGAGACAAATGAACTTTTGAAGAGAACTGATATTGAACTCTATCATTTAATCTGTGTGTTCTTGCAACTCATATTAATAGTATTCATTTGTATTAATTGGTAAACCAGTTAATCACATATGGAGGTGCATCAAATAACAACAATGAAATCATGACATCAGGTTTCATTTTCACCAAAGTTCCACTTCTCTTGCTTGTTTACTTATATGTTAAGGAGAATAAATTTATTACCTACCTTACAGAGTTGTTATGAGTAATAAAATAGAACAGCTATAGTAAGGGCTCAATAAATGTATGTTATGATTATTATCATCTTTACCACATTATTTAAAAAAAAAAAACTACTAGTAGCTAATTAAGAATGTGTTTTTCAGATAGTTTGGCATTCTGTTTCCTCTGAAGTTTACAGTGTGAATTCTAAAATTTTATTTTACCCCTGTTACTAATTCACAGAAGATTAAAACTGATTATATCAGTATGCTTGTAGGAAATTTATTACTTCCACTTTGGGATTTTGGAGTCTTATTAATAACACATATTGTGGAATATTTTTAATATTTGAATGTTTCCATCTCTCCAAGCAGAAAAGCTATAAAAAAAAAGTGGATAAACTATCTGAAATGAAAGCACCAATTAATTACTAGATCCCTTTATTATATAACTTTTAAAAAATTAAGATTCTCTGTATTCTTTTCCAAAAGTGTATTTTAGTGTTTCAAGTTAATTTTTATGAATATCTTGGGCTTTGGAAAATTTTCACACAAAAAAAGACATCTCAGACCTTATGAACTGATACTTAGAAGAAGAAACAAAAGATTTTGAACAAATTCATAATATTCTTCTCTCTTCCCAAAAGACTAGATTAGAGCAACTCATCTTTACTTCTTCCTTTGGAAGATGGATTTCTATTTGCATCAGAGAAGAACACATTTCCAGAACAAAAATTTTCCTTTCCCCTCTCCAGGCATTTTTTTTTTTTTTTTTTTTTTTTAACTAGAGAATCAACTTGAGATTTTCAACATTGAATGACTCAAAAGCCCTATAGACCTTGGTTCCAGCTGGGCTTACATTTCAGTCTATTAAGTAATCTTCTTCCCCTCTTGAAGATTTCAGAAATCTTTGAAGGAAGAAGACTAATGTTCTGTAAGGTTCTGTCTTTACATTTCTTTTATCCTAAAAATCTTTCATTTGACATCATCATACTCTTAAAAATTCATTAAAAGTTTGAAATGAAGACTTTCTTCCCTACATCTTTTCTTTTGGGCTTTTAAAAGAGAAACACAAAGTGAAAAATTCAAAATGCTTAATTTTTCAAATAACTTACAAATTATCCAAAAATATAAAATCCAATGAAATCACTAATCACCATAGAGGATAAAATAGCTTTTACTGTGTATATGAAATCAGTAAATTTTTAATCAGTTATCCTATCCCGATGAGTAGTAAAATCATGCTCAAAATTAGAAATATATTAGAATTAAAATTAGATTTGTACTGAGAAAACAATTTTAATTTTAAATGCTACTTACCATCTTTTTGTGTGTTAGATCAATAGAGATATCACTGAACTTTATAAATACCCACTATTCATCTGGTCTAAGCATCTTAGGACAAAGGGACTACCTGTATGTGTCCTAATTAAGTGAATTATAATTTATATTCAAATTACATCCTAAGTTATTTACTAAGTCAGATACATAGTGCTTGTACCATTAGTCCAAGTCACAATCATAACCAAAAATTAGTATTTAATCAAAATATCCAAATAAGGAGAGATTTTTAAATGATCAACCGGAAAAATAATTCAAGTTAATGATAAATCAGTTCCAATGATAAAAATGCCTTTCTTATAAGTATTCTACCTGATAGTCTTTTTAAAAAATTTCTCTGTAAAATTTGTCTTGTTAAGCCCAGAAAGAAAATGTTATTAACAATGAATTCAAAAATTTAGTTTGGAATCAAAAAACTAATATTTTGTAGCCTCAGCACTCATAAGTGTTTCATAGTATTTGATTGAAATTGTCTCTTTTTTAATGGATTTATACATCTCCACTATAATTTATATAATAGAGAAGAAAAGGCAATAAGTTTTGCCTAAACCTAAAAATATTAAAAATACACATTTAATTTTTTTTGAGAATCAGCTAGGTACCTGCAAGTATAGCGATGTGCATTGGAAGACCATACTGTATCTTACTAAAATTTAAATTTTGGTTTCAAACTCTCAGGAATCACCATAAATTCTAGATGAGCAGTTGTAAACCACAGCTTATGGGTCAAATCTGGCCAGCTACCTGTTTTTGTAAATAAAGTTTCATTGGAACACAAAGCCACATCTATTCCTTTACGTATTGTCCACTGGATGGTTTCACGCTACAGTAGCAGAATTGTGTAGTTGATAGAGACATCTGGCCCCATAACCCACAATATTTACTGTCTGGTTCCTTACAGAAACAAGGTTGTCAACCTCTGTTCTAGACTGTCAAAATTATCTTGTGGGGAAAATTTCTTCCCCTCAGCCCTTTAAAATTTTTATTCTTTCATTATGCCTCGGAGTAACCAGATAATTGAAATCCCGTAAGTGTTTTTCTGGAAAAAAAAAAAATTTCTCTCTTCATATTCATTGCCAGATAAGATACTATAACATATCACATCTGATCACTAGTGCCATAAACTTTATCTTATATAAAGGATATTGTGGAAAAATGAGATGGGAAAGACCACTTCCCTGACATTTCCCTAGGGAGGAAGCATTTGTGGTTTACAATGACCTATGGCCCTCGGATTAGAACGAAGAGTTCCAACCCATTCCGCAAGTTAAGACCGTTACACGTGAACTTGCTGTGAGGGAGGAAGTGTGAATAACATTCAGCAAGCAACAGCTGCTCACAGCCAAGCAGTGATTCCTAAAAAATAAAATCTCATCCAAATGTAATAAAAGATTATTTTTTCTCCTCTTAAGAGCCAGAATTATGGCCTGTGTTTTCTAAATCACCTCCAGGAAAATAATCTTCACTTTAGAATATTCTTTTAATTTAGATCTTTAGAGAGGAGTAAGGAATAGTTATCTTCACTTCAAAGGTTTTGTGGTCAAGGCATTGTCAGAATTTGTTAATTATGTAAGGGCTCTTTTAATCCAGTTTTGCTGCAATATTCTTGAGTGTTTGCATCTCAAGCTATTCATATTAAAAGGTAATGCTTATCCAAAATGAACCTTCTTTAGTTTCTGATCAGTTACATAGTTATTTGAATTAAACATGATTTCAGCATAAGTTATGTAACATCTCATGGTGCCTTACTTATCTTAGTATGGAAGTTTGACTAGCTAATCTTTAAGGTCTCTTACAGTCCTAAAATTCTGTTAAGACTATAAGTAACATTTTCTTTGACAACTGATAAACCTCTTGAGGGATTTTTAATTCTTGTTATAAATTGGTTGTGTCATAGTAGTTATTCTACATATTATTTATATATTAATACAGAAAAATAGTACTTTTCTGCCATTCTCCAGCTTCCTGCCCCATTCTCATTCTAATTAATTCGTCTTGTTTCTGTTCATCCTGGTGCAGGCTTTATAGTTGCATATACAAAAAAGAGCTTAGTAGCAATTCAGCATCTGTGATCTAAGGCAGTGGTCCCCAACCTTTTTGGCACCAGGGACCAGTTTCATGGAAGGCAATTTTTCCATAGATGGGGGAGGGGAGATGGGATGGTTTAGAGATGATTCAAGCACATTACATTTATTGTGCTGTCAAACCTCTCTGTTAATGATAATTTGTATTTGCAGCCGCTCCCAGTGCTAGCATCACCGCCTCAGCTCCACGTCAGATCATCAGGCATTAGATTCTCATAAGGAGTGAGCAACCTAGATCCCTCGCACATGCAATTTACAGTAGGGTTCACACTCCTATGAAAATCTAGGCAAATGGCTGGGTGCGGTGGCTCACGCCTGTAATCCTAGCTCTCTGGGAGGCCGAGGCGGGCGGATTGTTTGAGCTCAGGAGTTCGAAACCAGCCTGAGCAAGAGCGAGACCCCGTCTCTACTAAAAATAGAAAGAAATTAATCGAACAACTAAAAATATATAGAAAAAATTAGCCGGGCATGGTGGTGCATGCCTGTGGTCCCAGCTACTCGGGAGGCTGAGGCAGGAGGATCGCTTGAGCCCAGGAGTTTGAGGTTGCTGTGAGCTAGGCTGACGCCATGGCACTCACTCTAGCCCGGGCAAAAGAGTGAGACTCTGTCTCAAAAAAAAAAAAAAAAGAAAAGAAAAGAAA
>CAUYSK010086514.1:0-12274 GCA_963575035.1 Avahi laniger | reverse complement strand
TGACCCACATTTAGACACGTTCTACACAAAAAAAAAAAAAACAAACAAACGCTAGCAAAAAAAAAAAAAAAAAAAAAAAAAAAAAAAAAAAAATATATATATATATATATATATATATATATATAAAATTAGTGGGGCATGGTGGCACATGCCTATAGTCCCAGCTACTTGGGAGGCTGAGGCAGAAGGATCGCTTGAGCCCAGGAGTTTGAGGTTGCTGGGAGCTAGGATGATGCCACGGCACTCTAGCCTGAGCAATAGAGCAAGACTCTGTCTCAGGAAAAAAAAAAAAAACTGAATTTTAAATTTTATTTATTTTAATTAACTTAAATAGCCATTTGTGGCTGGGAAGTATAGGTAGCCTCCATAGAAATAAACATAGTTATGCACGTTCTGGGATACTTTTAAGCTGCAGCCCCCAATTCCTGCGCTGTGGAACAGTACCGGTCCATGGCCTGTTAAGAACCAGGCCACACAGCAGGAGTTGAGCAGCTGACAAGCTAGGGAAGCTTCATCTGCATTTACAGCTGCTCCCTATCACTCGCATCACCACCTGAGCTCCATCTCTAACCAGTGGTGACATTAGATTCTCATAGGAGCATAAACCCTGCTATAAACTGTGCATGCGAGGGATCTAGGTTGCACACACTCTATGAGAATCTAATGCCTGATGATCTGAGGTGGAGCTGAGGCAGTGATGCTAGCACTGGGGAGTGGCTGCAAATACACATCATTAGTGGAGAGGTTTGACTGCACAATAAATACAACACACTTGAATCATCCCAAAACCATCCCACGCCAGCCACCAGGGTCCGTGGAAAAGCTGTCTTCCATGAAACCAGTCCCTGGTGCCAAAAAGGTTGGAGATCACTGCTTTTAAGTTTCAAATATGGATAATTAATTTTACATATTGTTTATGTAATCCTAAGTGATAAAATAATATCTGGAGTTCTAATTCATGGATGTATAAAAGGAGGAATAAGTGTATCCTTTAGTTTAATTTTCAACCACCTCTATCACACCAAAGGATCTTAGAATATAGATTATAAGGTTCAGAAATGAAAAAATACAGAAGCTATGGAATCGAAAAATTTTTGCAATTCTAGTAAAATAGATCTATTTGGAGGCCACTTCTCAATGTCACATTATTTAAAAAAACCTATCACCCAGTCATGAAAATACAGTATTTAGACACTATATGTACACACACACACACACACACACACACACACATACACACACACCTACCAGGGAGCTTTTGCTTCCTAGGTTAGTGCTGATGGACAAGAACTGGTAAAGAAACTAAACATTAATATAGAATAATATTAAACATTAATATAGAATTAAAGCTTAGAATATAAGCATTTTTAAGACCAAATTCATTATTTCTTATTTTGTCAGTTATTTTTTCATCAAGGATGATCACAACTCACTTTACAAATGGTATATACCATGATATACAACAAACACTTCCAGTTTTCAGCAAGTATCTCCATCTTGACATTAAAATTAAGGTAAAATATTTAGCTAAATATTTCCTGAATAGATAACCCCATAACCACTACTTGCTAAGAATAAAAAGATTTACCAGTAAGAAAAGAGAGACAATCAAAAACTCCTAGAAATTATTCCAGATTATAATACTTAAATAGGTTTGGGGAAAAAAGGAAAAGTATTCCTCTAACATGAAAGTTACATCATCTCAAAACACCGGGAGAACTCTCGCAAGTCTAAGCACTATCCGTATAACTAAGGTAGTATCATTTCACGCTGTAGGATTTATAAACCGGAGGACATGGGATACTTCATGTCATCCTCTGGACACCCCCTGGGTTGGGCTGTTTTAAATACCTTTAAACACCCCATCCAAAAATGGTCTTAACAGAACCAAGTCTGAGAAAGAGAATGTGTGTTCCTAATGGCCAATCACCTGGCAATGAGTGCATTCCAGCTGACTTGATTGAAATCACCTGCTTAAGTTTTTGTTTGGTGTGTTTCTAAGAACACAAGCTGCTGAGGTCATAGTAAATGACCTCACAGGAATCAAAAGACCTACCCAGAAGCCCCCTGGGCACATTCACATCACTTCCTCTGTTTATTAAGTAAAGGAAAAATCCCATTTGAAGGATTGCTGAGTCTCAGCCCATGTTCCCACTTCTTTCAATCAATGTGCGACACTGTGATGTTCCAGTCCATCGAGAGAGTGGGCATTCTCTTAAGAGTTCATGTATTTGAGAGACAGCAGATGAGGTGACCTGCAAAGAACGGTACCTACCAAACTGAGAAAGCAAAAACTCAAAGGAAGAAAACTTCTTCATCTAGGCTAAATGGTTAAAATAATGTTCCCCTATGGCTCTATTGGAAAAAATAAACTTTGCAGTAAGGATTCAAAGCATCCAAGTCTGAGGAAACCCATTTAGCAGATTTTGTATGAAATTTACCTTCCACATTTACCATTTTTCACTAGCTGCAGACCTTACCCACGTCACAACTCAGACACAGGATGAGACCTTGGGGCTCGTAGAAGGCAGGGTGGGAGGGCGTGGGGGGAGGCAAGAGTAATGCACTTCCAAAATGTCCACGGAAAATTCTCAGCTCTTTCTGATGGTTTAATCACTATATTGTACAATTCTTGCCTGTTCACAGTGGTTTTTTTTTTTTAATTTTTAGCTTTTTAAGCAATTGTCTAAACATGGTCTCAAACTCAATACTTCAGGAACTTTAAACAAAAATACCTCACTTTGACAAAAGAAAGAAAAAACCAAAAAACTGATAAATACTCCTTATTATATTTCCTAAATTCCAAGAAGGAAATATTAGCATCTGAAATAACCTCTCTGGTTATGGCACACACCCTTTGTGACAAGATGTCTAAAGAAATGTTACAGTGGCCGTGTGAAATGTCCTAGAGAGAAAAACTTGGTAGTGCTCTTGCCTTGATAGAAAAAAGCCACAGGTACCAAATAAGATTTTTGCTTAAAAACAAGATCTATCTACAATAGACTATTCTCTTTTTAAGTTACACAAATGTTACTTGTTTTTCTTTTCCTGACAAGGCAAAGACTTTGAATAAAAATGACATTTCCCCCCCTTTTAATCAACGTCAAGTCTACAATCATACTTTTGCTTGTGTGAGCAGCACATACAGAAATAATCAAAGCAGCCCTGGATTGTGTGCTATAAAGATGAATTAACACCATTTGCAACAATCTGGATGGAACTGGAGACGATTCTCCTAAGTGAAGTGTCTCAAGAATGGAAAAACAAACACCACATGTACTCACTATTAAATTGGAACTAACGGAGGAGCCCAGACCTACATAGAGGGAAGTAAAACTCAGTGGAAATCAACCAGAGGGCAAGGGGAAGGCTGGGAGGGACAAAAACCTACCTAACGAGTACTATGAACACTATTTGGGTGATGGGCACACCTTTAGCTGAGACTCAAGCATTATAAAAGTGATCCATGTAACCTAAAACATTTATACCACCTTAATATTTTGGAAAAAAAAAAGAATTGGGAAAAAAGCTAGAAATCAAAGACAGGACATAATTGTTTTGCCTATCAAAAGAAAGGAGTCCTTCCCATTGGGTGACATTTGCCGTAACACCCAAACCACTGCGGCAGGAGACTCAGAGAGCAGAGGGGAAGGCCCAGGAGGAAGGCGGAGGACGGGGGACTGAGCTCTGGAGCAGGACACATACAGCAGTGGTACCTCCCAGCCCCACCCTGATGATGCCGAACATTTGCTCAAACTAGTGCTTCCCCCTGGACTGATATCTGGCAAGAACCACAAGCTCTTAAGCCAACATGTCAGAAAAGATCTGAAAGGAAACTCAGAGAGGCAACAGAAAGCTGTGTGGTCCCAAAGAGGAAATTTAGATTTGTGCATGGCTTGAAAAGGACAAAATTAAGAAAGTGTCCAGGGATCAGTGTAACAGTGGTACGTCCGTGTGCATTATGTCAGGGTAGCACGCCTGGATCCTGTTTTGTAGTAGGGGCTTAAAGTGAGATGATTATAAAGAAAAAACAAACCCAGCCTTGATTTTTGGCCCAGTGCTTACAGGAAATAGCAAAGAAAAAGAAAAATATGCAAATAAAATTAACTAACGAGTCTTACGTTTTACCTCAGGAGTGACTGTAGGATTCCCAAATGAGATATACAGCATTAGAAGACCAGACCTAGGACCTCACCAAAACACACTAAAACCAAACATTGCAAATTTGTGACATAAGCATCTGCCTACTCTAGCAACAAGCTTAGAGCAAGCGAGTTAGGAAAGGCAAAGGCGGGGTGTGGAGGGGAAGCCATTGATTTTAGCAATCCTAAGCCATTGCTGACACGCCACAGAGCTCAGAAGCCAAAGAAGATGGTGTACGTTTGTTTTTATGATGGAAAAGACAGCTTGAAGCTTGAATTTGGTAATTCATGCTACAGAAAAGCAGTGAATATGTAGACTGCTGAAGCTACATAGTTTCTCATTCTTCACTCTGTTTTTATAAGCACAGAAGGAATGATAAGCACGCTGGCATTCAAGAAAGTATGTTTCTAGGCATATCTTCTTGAGAATGGACCGCTTTTATGTTGATAGCTCATAATTTCTAGAAACACAGCCAAGCACCATGATTTGTGATCACGAAGCAACAGATGTGTCCCAATTTCTTCATTCCCAGAGCAGGAAAGTGTATCATATTTCATTTAAAAAATGCCCAAATGAAAGGCCAAAATAGAATTGAGTGCTTAAAAAGCTGACTTATTTACAGGAGCTGTCTCTAAGTACAAATAACAAGAAAATATTAGGACTTCTATTTATGTATTTTTATTCTATTCTTTTATATATTTTTGTGTATGCTCTGAAATGTTTATAATATGTTGGTACAGTTGCATGGGCATACACTTTATATATAACTTCTCTACGGCCATACCCCTGAACGCGCCTGATCTCATCTGATCTCGGAAGCTAAGCAGGGTAGGTCCTGGTTAGTACTTGGATGGTATATATATATATATAAGTAAATATATACATATTAGGGGAATGTGCTCTCACATGGTTCCATAAGCAAAAAACTTATAGCTCTAATCTAAAAAATTAAGTTGTCCAGATACCTTCTTCTCCCCCATGCTAGAGAAGGAAAGTATCCCATACTTACGGTCATTTTCTTCTTGAATTTGAATATTAACCATATCAATACAATTCTGAATTTCATTCCAGCTTAAGTTATCTTGTCCTTGGGATAAGGCTTCCAGTTTAACGGAGAGTAGTGAGTTTGCATAACTGCAGAAGAGAAAACAACCATAATGTCAATCAGAGACATTCATTCTTTTTTTTTTTGAAACAGAGTCTCACTCTGTTGCCTGGGCTAGAGTGCAGTGGCGTCATCCTAGCTCACAGCAACCTCAAACTCCTGGGCTCAAGCGATCCTCCTGCCTCAGCCTCCCAAGTAGCTGGGACTAGAGGCATGTGCCACCATGCCCAGCTAATTTTTTCTATATATTTTTAGTTGTCCGATTAATTTCTTTCTATTTTTAGTAGAGACGAGGTCTCGCTTTTGCTCAGGCTGGTTTCGAACTCCTGAGCTCAAACAATCTGCCTGCCTCGGCCTCCCAGAGTGCTAGGATTACAGGCGTGAGCCACTGTGCCTGGCCATTCATTCTTCATTCATGTTATGTATCTTAAATATGATACATGGCCATGTAGACGTTATGAGATTAGACAAAAAGAGTAGAAAGGTGAATAAAATCGTCTTGTGCAGCTTCGTCAGCATACACCAAGCTCACTTGTACTAACGGTGTTTTTTCTTAAAAGTATTTTCATGTACAAATTCTGTTTAGTGAAAGTCCCTCAAAATCCAACCCTGTACCTAACCTCAAGCAAAACTAGAAGCTCTCAACTCTATCAAATTACTTTTTTCCCCCAGTTACTAATTTCCCCATCCTTTGCATGTCTTAGTTTTGTTCAGTTTCCAGATGATAAAATTCAGAGTTATCAAGGCTCTCAATATTTCCATAATAAAAGGTCCTTTAATTATTTCTCTTGTTCCTTCCAAAATCTAAGTTTTGAAAGGCCTTTCCTACTGTATCCCTAATACAGCTGGGCTGCCCTGAGGCCTAATATGCCCACTGAGGAGTCAAATAAAATGCAAATGCAGTTCCAGAAACCTTGCCGAGTGACGTAAATCTTCACTATGTGTTTTCTTCAAGAGGTGGTACATGAGGTGAACCAGAACATCCCACACTTCCTCTTCATCTGCTCATTTCTCCAAAGCCTCCACAGCGGCCACACAAAGATCTCCTTCCTGTGCCCCCTCCCTGCCATGGCGCTCTCGCCTCTCACCTACGACCCTCAACTCTCCTCACCGTGCAGCCCTCTAAAACACACAGTTCGGTGGACCACTCCAATGATTTTTTCTCATCTGCAGAAATTTCATGGAAAAATTATCCATACTGATATATTAAGAAACTTTTATTTCTCAATATCAATTTTTCCATTTAAAAGTCACAGAACCAATGTTACACACATAGGTTAACATGAACGAATCCAGCCAAAAGGAAAGGAACTCAATGGTTTAGTTTTACATATTTAGGGAAATGAAGAACAATCCTCTATGTACAAACTGATTCACTATGCAGTTTGACTTCTGAATAGCCTCTAGGGGTTTCCTAATAGCAGAGGTTAAAAAAAGAAACATCATATTGAGTCTAAAAACTGTTTTTCTGGCAGTGACAAATTTTTTCACATTTTTGCATGCCTCAAGGTGCCATTGAGGTGTCTTCCATAGAACGTAGCTTCAGAGAAAAACATTCCAAATAGGAAGCAGTGGTGATGATTTATTGTCTGTAACTGAATGAGGCCTCACCAAGTGCAGATGTAAAAACTAGCTAAATTTTAAGAGATTTTTACCTTACCAAGAGTTACAAACCTAACACTCTGCTACAGTACTAATATACAATAACCAATATTGACCATAATAACAATATGGATAAATGGCAGCTTGCACTGGTTAGCATCCCTTATGGACAGGAACCACTCTAAAAGTGCAAAGTCATTATGGCCATTTCATACACTGAAAGTCTAAATGATGACCCAACAGGAGTGAAATGAGAAAGTTAATAAATACACAGAAAAAAATACAACCACCCATCATTTCTTTAGATAGGAACAAAAACAAGCTAAAGGGAAAAGATTTTTGGAGTAACACAAGAGAGCTCCACAGGTTTTCTAAGTAACTATTTGTCTCCAGTAGTGAGGATATCAACTTTGGAGAAAATATTCCATAGCCTACCCAAACAGGTCTACGTTCTTTCTTACTCTTTCCTCAGAGCTCTCCTTATCTCATGCTAAGGACAGAGTAAGGCTACTAGTCTAACAGACCTCAGAAGCTTTAAAGATTAACAATTGATTTCAGCAGATGTTTAGTAAGCACTCACTACATGCAAAACATGTGGCAGGCACTCCAGGAATATTAGGAGGAACAAGATGCTGCCTTGACTTCCAGGAGTTTTCAGGCCAGTGGGTAAGGTGACAAAAACTAAAAAAGGGCTTAAGAGCAGAGTTCAGGAACGGTCATATGAGCAGAGATAGTCCCTAGGGGGGTCAAAGGAAGGGGAAGAAGAAGGAAATCCTTACTGGTGGGCACTTACCCTGGGACAGGCACCAAACCAAGCACCTTATCCTCAAAACAGTTCTGCAAATGCAGAACAGGCGTTTTGTTTTTGTGCTTTAGCGATGAAGACAAAAGGGCTCAGCTAGAGAGCATCAAACTCAGATATTTTGGGCCCCAAGGCTTATGCTCCTCTAACCATATCATGCTGGTTCCCAGAAGAGATGATACGAGCTGCTGGGATGGAGAAGCATGGTATATGGTAGGCAGCAATTGCAAGCTCCAACACTGTGCTTAGCTGAGTTGGGTGAGGATACCAAGTTCCTAGTGGTAGGAGGACCATGCATAGAAACAGAAAGGCCAGAAAGTACCCAGTGTGGTTGGATCCAGCTTGGCTGAGGTGCAAAATGTAAGTAGGGATGTAGCTGGGGCTGAGATCAGAGCATGATGTTTAGAGAAGTCTGTTCTTAATTCAGATGAGAACAGGGAACACTCAAACAGAAGAACTGTGAATACAGCTGCATTTTAGAACAATTAATCTGGGAACAGTTCACATCTAGAGCTAATGCTAACCCATACATCACTTTTGTGAGAGTAAGACAAAAGAATCTTTTTGGGGGCTTGTAATCCTAGCACTTTGGGAGGCTGAGGTGGGAGGATTGCTTGAGGCCAGGAGTTTGAGACCAGCCTGGGCAACATAACGAGACCCTATGGCTCCAAAAAAATTAAAAATTAGCTGGGCATGATAGCTGGTGCCTATAGTCCCAGTTGCTCAGGAAACTGAGGCAGGAGGATTGCTTGAGCCCAGGAGTTCAAGGTTGCAGTTAACTGTGATCATGCCACTGCACTGGGCAACAAAGCAAGACCCTCTCTCTCTAAAAAAAAAAAAAAAAAAAGAAAGAAAGAAAGAAAAGAATTCAATCTTTCTGGGCAAAGCCAACCCAAGAGTGGAAGCTATAATGAACAGGTAGAGACTTTGCAAGAATTTGTCAAGGTGGTCTTGTCTAGCACTCTTATGCTATGTAGAACCTATACTCCAAGAGGAGTGGTTCTGGACATAGCAGTGTTTTTCAAACTTGGTAATATACAAGCCTGGGCTCCCAAGAACCTAGGTTAAGAAGCTGACTTTGGAAATGAAAGGCTAAGGCTGTGGAAGATCACCTTCGGGCCAATACAACTGTCAATACAAGAACCAAAGTGCACCCAAAAATCTCACGTCAGCATGGGCCATTTGGGTGATCCAGAAAGTGCTTAAATCAAATTTTTAAAAATCAAAACATATACATTTTTAAAGTTTTTCATAGAGAACACTTGAACTCTGAGGCTGTATCTATAGGTCCCGGCTGACAACCACAGGTATAAATGGGATTCTCAAATCAAGTGGGACCACCTCCTTAAAGGGTATTTGTAAACAGGGCAACGGGCATTTCTGATAATCAAAATGGGTGGCTGGGTGGGTCAGTGGGTGGCTACTGTCATTTACAGGGCAGTGGCCAGGGATCCTAAGTAATGGGGGCAATCTTGACAATTACCTCACCAAGATGCCCCATTAGCCTGTAAGCTTTGTAAGAGAGTGACTAGCTCTGTCTTCTACTCTAGCACTAAGAGGAAAGCAAAGCCTGATTAGGTAAGAATGATTAATGAACGAGGAGAGAAAGAGATAGGATGATCAATTTGCAGGTTATTACAGAAGCAAAGGTGAGAAGTCTAAGTGAGGATGGTTGCAGAGAAATGGAAGCATTTTACAGAGTTATAACGGACAAAGGTCAGCTACTGACATTGGGAGAGGTGATCATGCTCTTCACAGTACAAGGGTGTCTGGCAGAGGACAGAGGAGAATTCAAGTTGAGGGTGAGGTTTTCCATCTTGGAGAAGAGGGTGGTGCCATTAATAGAAACAGTGGAGGTAGGAATAAACTATCTTGGAAACAGACCCTGAGGAGTCTTGTGCATACCAGATGGCCAAATTTAAGCCAAACAAGAGCATTAGTTTCTCCAAGAAAACTAAAAACAAGAAAAATCCATGGTCCTTCCACTACTTTTTCCACTATTCTCTACATAGACAAATGGTCAAAAACTATTTGTTTAAAATCTAAGAAATCTCTTTGATTTTTCTTGCGCAAGTGTACATAACCCAAGAGAATCAGCCAACCTATCCACTAGAGCAGTTCCGGAATCAGTCTCTGAAAGGAACTTGTGTCAAGACCTGCACAGAGATCTCCCCCTGGTGGTCACAAGAACCCAAGATTCATTTGTTTTAACTCAGGCTTGTGTCTTAATGGTATCTCTTAAGTTGGCTCCTTATTCTGGCCCTTGTGTTTTCTCTTACATCCACTAGGGTGTTTTATGATACTATCAACTGTACTATCTAGTAGCACGTTTCAGAAACATAAAAATTAGATACTAAATTGAGGTTGTTACCCACTGCCATGAGGCACCGTGGTCTCAGGATTCTTTTAGCTTAACAATCAGAAGAGTGGGGTTTGGGGCTCAACTTCCCCATTCTAGGTCCATGACTCCAGATTCTGTTTCCTCATCAAGGAAATAAAAGAATTGGCCTGGATGATTATTAAAGTTGCTTCCGACCCTTCTATATTCTGTCACTGCCAAAAGAAGCCCAAGGGAAGATACGTTTTCAATAGATCCTTTGTTTTTAGCCTATTGAATCATCTTTGCCAATCACATAGTCAGTCATTAACTGCTACAGGATAATCACTTGCAGATTCCTTTTGTTCCTGGAAAGGAGGACTCTAATTAGAAGGACTCTTAAAATGGAGTTGACTAACTTTTAAGAAATATGAGCATGGTATATAGATTCTTCCACTAAGGAGCAAATTCTTAATTTGTAAGATCTGCTAAACATGCATTTCTGCACTGAAAGACAGTTTGGACAATGTTCCTTACCGTTCCACATATGTCTCGTCCAGATTGTTTAAGCCTATTGCGGGGCTTCTGAGTTGATTCTGCACAGAGACAAGATCGTTGCTTTCCAAGGCCTGGTTTAGTAAAGCAACTGCAGACAACATTTCCACTGCAATCAAGAGCTCCTCGTGGGCCAAGTAGTTCTGTTGGAAAACATATGGCAATATAAGCTCCCCAAATAACACACCTCACGTTTATGATGGAGGTTCAGAATGCACATTTCAAAAAACAATGAAAAGGCAAAGATCTTGATAGCCCAGCAGAAAGAGGGGTCACTGCCCATGTGCTTTCCACTGGCTTTAACGGAGGTAAATGGCTCCTGGGTTTTCCTTACATAATCATTTTGGGGACCACATTGATTACAGCTAACGGTTATAATGCCACAAACACCTGCATTCCATAGCTGATACCTACTCCCAGCTACTGCCTGCTTAAAGGCTCAGTCCGATCATACAGTTAAGCCAAGAACTAGACAACATTGTCACTGACTGAGAGTGTGAGGTCAGATTTTAACACAGCTAATCATTGCCAGTTTGAATTTAGGGTAAAGGAAAGGAGGGGAGAATTTCACTGAAAAGTTATAACCACAGGAAGATAAAGCAAGGTCCATAGACCAAGAATATTGATTCTAATTCCAAAAAAGTTAGCCTAAGTTACATTTTTATAAATTGAGTACAAATTTTAAAATGTACAACAAGGTCTAGATATTTGAAGAAATCTGAAGTAATCCTTTGGTAAAGCAAGTAAAGATCTCCAGATTTATATGATATAAAATCTGGACTTGGCTTATCTAAAAATACATCTTAGCTTTCAAAATACCCTTCTTCTTCAATATTTTCTGCTATTAATATTTAACCATTTTTCACCATCTTGGCCCAATTTCAAAAAGAATATTTTTTCATCGTATGGAAAGAACATACGGAGCATGAAAAAGAATTATGGGAAAAAAAAAAAGAAAAAGAAAAAGCTGAAATACATCTTTACATTTAGGGTATTATATGTATTTAATGTATAATGCAATATTCATATTAAAATGCATTATTATAGTTTTTTGGATCTCCACAAAAATCTTGCAACAAACTGATTTCAAAATAACAAAGGAAAATTTTACCTCCCAAAACAAATGGGAAGAAGGGGTTATCACAGAGAGCATGTCAAATTTTATCCAAATATCCTACATTAACTACAAGTTTTTTTTTTTTTTTTTGAAACAGAGTCTCACTCTCTTGCCTGGGGCGAGTGCCGTGGCATCAGCCTAGCTCACAGCAACCTCCAACTCCTGGGCTCAAGCGATCCTTCTGCCTCAGCCTCTCGAGTAGCTGGGACTACAGGCATGCGCCACCATGCCCGGCTAATTTTTTCTATATATATTTTTAGCTGTCCAATTAATTTCTTTCTATTTTTGGTAGAGATGGGGTCTCGCTCTTGCTCAGGTTGGCTCAGCTGGAGTCTTATCAACTCTAAGTAACGTCACAGGGAGAGCTGGGGATGGCTTCTGTCCGTCCTGTTACCTGCAAGCCCTCTGCCTCACAGTGGGCCCACTGCACGGTTCTTCACCGCTCCTTACTGCCAGGCCCTGGGATTTTGAGGGACAGTTACGTTGAATTCCTTAAATAGAAACGGAGCCTTTCTCTATCGTTCTGCCTACATCCAGGGATTTTCTGCGGACACTGATGATGTCTAAAATCTCCACGGAGCCTGAGCGTGAAGAATTAAGATTTGCCCTCTTAGAGTTCCACAGAAAACCGGA
>CAUYSK010086513.1:0-12065 GCA_963575035.1 Avahi laniger | reverse complement strand
CATTCATGTCTACATACATATTTGCTAAGAAGCAGTTAACCACATTGAAAAAAACAAATATTAAAAAATGTAATGAAATTCCAGAGACCGTGCCATGCCACCTTCTGCTGAAGTCCATGATTAACAACCTGAAGGCAGTATATGGTGAAGAAAGGTAAATACTGAAAATAAATTTTAAAAAATCTTCGATATGCATAATCCTATAATATTAACTTGCCATACTTCACCAAAGACATAGGGAACAAATGAAAGCAGAAAAAATAGAAATGATGACAAGAAGAGAAAAGAGATAAAGGCAAAATTTACACAACATTATTTAGTTCAGCTTTATTAGGTGTGCACACACAAAAAAACTATGTAGACCCTCTTTCCCATCTGTAAGTATAGATATGCCTCTGAAACTGTTTCCTTGAGTATAGATTATAAGAAAGGAAGCTTTTCTCAAACAGAGTAAACTATTCATTTCTTTTATACAAACTGCTTCTACCTATTTCAAATCCTCTCTGCATAACAAGTTGAGGCAACAAAGACTTCTGCTGAGGATCATTCATGATTATGCTACTTAAGTTATTAAATGTATCTGGATTTAAGGAAATTGTTTAAACATATATGCGCTTAAGTTTTACTGTATTTGAAGTAGTGAGAGCTTCACCAATACACCCTTTATACCAATTTTATTTTGTAGAATGTTTTCAAACGCACGCATTGCAATCTGCAATTTCATCTGCCAAAAGCACTCAGATCTTCTAACAAACTGATAAATCAACTACAACAGATCATATAGTGCCTGGCAGGGAGCCTTGTTTGATGTAGGAATGCAATATGGCTTGAATTAATACCTATATGACATCTAAGATGTGTAACACATGCATCATACACACATTTGTGTATGTGCATGTGTCAGGGGGCAAGGTATGTGTTCTAATGAAGAAAACCATCATATCCTCATCGGTTCACTGGGATGTACTAGAGGACACATGGGTAAATCTATGTAGTCATGTTTATTATCTGGTTTATTATTGTTGTTTCATAGACAAGACATAATAAGTTTGGAACAAATTACTTCAACTCTCAATCTTTGCCTCTTTATTTGAAAATGTTAGTATCTGAGATAATATTTAAAGTTCCAAACAAGCCAAACATTTTATGATTCTGTTTTTAAATGTCACATTCTAATTAAATACTCTTCTGTACCTTTGATGTATCTTCATTGTCCTTAAAATCAAGAAGATACACAAACTACTTAAAACACCTGCTTCTCTTCAAAATAGTAGAATACAGCTTTGTTTAGGGTAAATGTGTACTGCAACCAAATGAAATTTTCAACAACCAAAAAGAAAATGACAAGAGCACTTTTCCATCTTGGAGCTGGGGGAAAAGCCAGGCAATGCTTCCATGGAAGGGTACTTTTCTGTATGTCCTATTCCTGAGAAGTGGGGCAGCCCAGACTGAGCTCCATTTGAAACGCAGCCATTGTCTCTCCATGTTCCTAAGGAGTTCTTCAGAGGGAGATAACGGCATGGATTGGGCGATGGCCTCAACATGGAGAAAGAGCTCCTTTTCTTCCTATCTAGTCCCTCCACTGCTCCATTATTGAAGGTAGCCCTTATTTTTCATTGTTGCTATTTTTCAGATTGATTTTAATATCTATCTCATATACTCCCCTGAAATTTCATTAATATTTAATATTCAAAAATGTAAATTTACAGACAAACATGAGGGTATACCATTTTGCTGCAAAAATTATTATTCACTTTTCTAAAGGATAAACAGCAAGCATTCATAATATGATCTTTGGGCAGAGTAGGATCTACCTAAATCCGTCACTCTTATTTGCTTCAATCTACATGGGTTTAGAAATCATGGGAAACATGTTCCAGCCATTCTTTTTCCCTTGAGATCACACACAACAGAATTCAGAAAACAGAATTAGATTAACCATGATGTGACTGACCTAAGGATTCCATCCAACAACTGTGGAACAACACAGTTGACCTGAAAATAGAGATGTTCACATGACTAAAAGAATAATTATCTGTGACAACCCTATGAGATCCTCAAAGTTCTCATACCATTTCCAAATCTTGCGCTCTTTACAAAATTCCTTTGCCACTAGAATAACTGTGAACAATATTTCACTGTAACATATATACTCCAAGAAAATAAATAATGACTAATGAGTTGTATTTTCTATCAGGAAGTTTCTATCAAATGTTCTCTTCAGTTAGGTGTTTGAGTCCATGGTTTGTACTCATCAGAGCTGCTGTGACTTGTGAAGCTGTTGGCGTCTCCCTGCAGGGTTAAGTTTACTCTTGCTCGGGTTACTGGCCAATCTGTACTAACTCCTCACACACTCAGAACTGGTAAGCAGGGGCCTGCTATCTCCGCAGATGGCACAGACAGACACGGTAGCTGGGAACACAATTCAAGGGACATGTGGTGGGGCTGACTTTGTAAATACACTGCAAGAGAAAAGTGATTAGCCACATATGTCTGTGATTTACCGGTCAGCTGGAAGCCAGAGCCTCTGAGTCTGCTGGTTTTCTACTTTAAGTAAATGGAAGCAACACACTGGTTGGGTAAGTGAGAGAAACACAGGGCTGCCCTGCTCACACTCCAATTTGGTGCAGCCTCACCTTGTAATGGATATTTTATGGCTTCATGGTTTAGGAGGGTGATATGGAGGTGAGCAGTCAGGTTTAAAAACATTACTTGGGCTTCCCCCATCACCACACACACTCTGTGGGAATACTCTGAGGTAGCTAGTTAGCGACAAGTGGCTCATCAAGTCAGTAACCTGAATCCACGGCATCCACTGCAGAGGGAAACGTAACTCGACTCAGGATCCCTACTCTATCTTAGTGTGTGGGTGGTGGGAGGTGGGGAGAGCATGGCAGGGGAATCACTCCTCATATCAGGTCACCAAGGAACCTAGAGGCAACACGCCTAAAACCCTCAACACTTTGGTCTTTGGAGCAGAGGGGTAATTCTAAAGATAGCTTGGTTTATTTTCCGCCAAGCTCCTAATGGATGCATGTCTAGGTTATATAAAGAAGAAAAAAGGAAAAAAAAAATCAAACAGAAGAATTTCATCAAACTCTGGGACACAGTAGAGACAGAACTACTGACAAAGACAACAGTATAAGAATGCGAGTAGCGCCCTCAGTGGAAGCCAGGGAGCCTCCCATGCCCAGTGGAGCAGGTATTTTGGTGCCAGAAGAAATGGTGCTACAGAATCTGGTGCCTGGCCAAGGGCATTGCCTGGCACTGACATGAGTGGACTAGATGTGAACATGGCAGAGAGGCTCCTGAACGCCAAGCAACAGCTGAGTTTGGAATGTTCAAGGAAGATGGAGGTCCTGAATTAGTAGTTAAGTGCATGAGCTCTAGGTAAAAATGTGAAATAAATGAATTCTTTTATTCATTTCTATTAAAATTTATGATAATTTTATTTGTTGAGCACTGTGCCTGGCATTTTATGTGTATATCTTATTATTTAAAACTCGTCTATCCCTATGAGGTATGGGCTATTGTTTATCCCATCCTTCAGATAAGGGCTGATGTCAAATGTCAAACTGGTAACTTCAGGGTCGCAGAGCCAGGATTCAGTTCCAGCATCCATTTGACCTGATGGCCATGGTCTTAACTGTTATTCTCCTTTGTCCTCCTCATAAACCGGCCCCAAATGCAATGATTTAAAACAAATACTAATAAGATATTTAACTGTCAAACTTAATCTTATAATTTCAAAAGTATCTTAAATATACTGCTATTTAACATTCTATTATCAGTCCCTAAATTACAGATTAGATCTTGCTTCTCCTGGCTTAAATGCTTTTCCTGCCCCTGACTGTAATCCCTAATGACATGGCCCCAGCCCATCTTTTAGGCATGTCTCAGTCTTCCTCTTCACCTCTCCACACCCTGGATTCCTACCATCGCTGTCCACTGGTCAGGTTCCTGATCACACCTGCTCTTTCCAAAATCATGCTCTGACTCTTGTTTGCATTCTTCCAAGTCCGGCTTAAGCTTCATCACTTCACATATACAATCGTCTCTGACCCAGAGCAGAACTAATGACTTCCTCTTCCATAACTTTAGATTTCATTTATACCATCTTGTTTCAAATGTCAGTTTGCATATGTGATTCTTCCACAAGATAGCAAGTTACTCTGGGACAGTGACTTTGCCTTCATAATTTCAGTTTCCCAGTGTTTGGCATCATATATTTGGTGCACAAGAGTCACTCAAAACATCCATTGAACTGAACCTCCTGGCTTTGGTTATAACTGAGTGTACCTGAGAATTACACTGACTCTATCATTCTTCTCAGCTCTGATAGGAAATAAACAAACAGCAAAGTTCCTTCTGTATCTTTAGACTTCCCTTGACCCAATTAATGATCATTTATATCAGTTAAGTTAAATATACTTTCTTATCCATCACCATTGCCCTTTCATTCCCAATGCCCCAACATGTACATTTCCTCACTGGCAGATCTTCCACTTTTCTTTAAGATTGCTGGATAACATGGGTCTCCCAATTAAATTTGATTCTCAGTTAAAGAAAATATAAATATTTTAGTCTAAGTATATCTCAAATGTTGCATGAAATATACTTATACTAAAAGTCATTTGTTGTTTATATGGAATTCAGAATTTAATGGGGTTTCCCCTTTTTTTCTTATTGCTAAATGTGGCAGTCCTATTTTCTTTGCAAGCCTCTTTAAACCATTATTTCCCACAAGTGACTCATAGCAGCCATCTTTTCAGTTATAATATAGGGCCCTACTTTTAATGCAATGTCTTTATGTTATAGGGACAGCATAAAACATAAACATGAAGGCTCCCCCAAATCTTCAGTGGGCCCTTATATTGGTAGGATAAGATGAATGGAAGGAAAACACCCCTGAAACAAACATATATGGCTGCATGACTGTATATGCTCCCACATAACATGTACTTTTCAGATTTGACCTGGGGTATTGTCTTCTAATTGTGTTCCTGTCTCCTTTTCAACCACCTTGCAGGCTCTCCCTCTTCCTAAACTTCTGCAGTTCTAGTCAGATCCAGGATTCGATGTGAATGTTTCCCATATGGGTAGCAAATCTGTTTATCTCTGACCTTTAAGGGGAAATGGATAGGTCTGTGATTTTCTTTTAAGGAGTCTCATCTGCATTTCTCCTGCATGCAGGAAGGTCATGGTGCAGACACTGGGCTGCTCTCCACCTGTACATACTGGAGAATAGCCAATAAGGGAAGGCTTGCTGATTGCCTGCAGGGTCAGTGCAGCAAGCCTTTCAGCGACTGCCTTCTCTCCGAATCCCTGAAGAATCACAGGGGATGAATCTCACATTTCCAAAGATCAGCAATTCACTTGTTTGCTAGAAGAGTTTTGTCTATAGCAGTGCTCTTCTACAGAATTTACTGTGAACATGGAAATATTCTCTTCTGCTCTGTCTCACATAGTAGCCACTGGACACATGTGGCTATGGAGAACATATTGATATGTGGTTAGTGTGACTCAGAGATTTATGCTTTAATTTTATGCAATTTTACTTAATTTAAATTTAAATAGTTACATGTAGTTAAAGATATTGTATTGGATAGTGCATGCCTACAGCATTAGTGTGTCTACAGAAACTGAAGATATCTTATTTAGGAGAGGGAAAGAGTCCCTACGGATATGGGCAAGATCTAGGCCAGAGATCCTCAACCAGGGCTGATTTTACCCCAGGGAACATTTGGCAATGTCTGGAGACATTTTCAGTTGTCACAACTGGGGGTGGTGATACGGCTGGCATCTAGTGGGTAGGGGTCAGCGAAGCTGCCAAATATCCTGCAATGTATAGTACAGCCTCCCACAAAAAGTAATTATTCAGCTGATTGAGATTTGAATCTCTGCTATATCTCTCGACTTGGGAAAATTATTAATCTTTCTTGAACCACAATTTCTTTATAAAATGGTATTTATAATACTTACTATAGGTTGGTTATGTGAAATAAAATTATGCAAAGTATCTGGCAGAAAAAGTCCATTCAATAAAATGCAGCTACTACTGAATTGCTAAACTGATAAAACTATGAGAGCATCTTCTTTGGGGCCTTTGGCAGACAAATCCTAGACCATGGTTGCTGAGGCACCTTTGATTGCCTGGCTGTGGGTGGGTCTGAATGGTCCCTCATCCGCCTCTAGAACAATTCCCATTTTTAGCTGCTTTACCTAATGGGCTTACAGTTAAGATTTTGTTCAAACATAGAGTTCTGTAAAAAGTTTGACTCCACAGCTCTAAGCTACCAGTGATTCTGACGTGGGAAACTGGACCCAGGCAGGAGAAGGAGAGCTATTTGGGGGGATACTTACCTTTTATCCCATCTCCAATTATACTATGTAGTAGGTTTCATCCACTGAGAACCTATAAATAGAATCTTTGTGACTTCTTTTTTCTGTGGGTAGAGACATATATACCTCCAGAATCTGAGTGACTTGGCAAAGGCATTTTGGGGCATTTAAGCTCTCTTGGGCTGGTGACCAGAGAATTTTCCAGAAGCAATTGAGGGAGTCGAGGCCAACCCAGATCAGGGGGTGCATGACACAGCTTCATAGCAACTTTCTCAATTGCTTCCAAATGTTCCATGGCTCGTTACTGACTTTACATTTGTGGGCAAGGGACTGCTTTGGAATTTGTTTTATTCTGTCAGTCTCTGAAACAAGAATGCAGAGGAAAGGGTAGAGTCTGCCTACTGCCTTGGGGGTGCAGAAGGACACTGGCCTTCATGAAACTGGTTTAATCTCTCTCTTTAAAGCAAACATCATCTGTCTGTCACTCTGCTGAGTGATCTATTCCCACTTTTCCGGATGCAGGTTCATTTACCAATTGGCAATCAAACTCGCTCCGGCAGTCACAATGGAAACCGTTGAGGTTCATTACACTGGAAAAATATGCCATTTTTATTTCCATTCCACTGTATTTCCAAAGATTAACAATGCACATTTTTTAAATGGCCTATTTCCATGAAATTTCACTCGGGTTTATGTCTAAGCCCCCAATCCAGATGGTACAATTCAGAATCAAATTTGAATGGTGATTCTTGTGCTGCTACTGTAAAGCATGCCACTACTATTTTGGAAAAATTAAGAAAAATGGCATCAGAAATTTAAGAGATGAAAATAATATGAGATTGGAGGGTTTATGATGTGGGAGTAGGCAATATGCACTTGATTTAGATAGTGATTATTGATGATAATTTAATAGCAACTTGCACGTTCACTCCAATTATTTAATTAGTATGATGGAATTCTTACAAAATCTTCATGGTATGTAGTGGACACTTAATTCGCATCGGTTGAAGAAAGTAGTAAAAGAGTTACCCCTTGTGGTACTTTTGGAAAACTTAGATATGAGAAAATCAACAAAACAGTGATAAGCTATTGAGACTAAAAAAATAGAAATAACTGATTTTGAGAAAATGAGATGGTGGTAGTTTTAAAACAAGGTCCACATTTTTTTTTTAAAAGTCTTCCCATTGATAGGTGGGATATCTTGGATATACATATGACTGCTGTTACAGACAGCCACAAAAGGGACACTGTATAATTTCCAAGGTTAGGTCCTAAAAGGCCAGGAAACTTTACCTGGTTCCCTTTTGACTTTCTGAGGAAACCTTCCCACCATTCTGAAGTCCAGTTGTCCTGACACCATTATGTTGGAGATATGCTTGGCAATCTGTTCTAGATCCCTTACCTTCAAAATTGTGAGCAAAATAAAATGGTTGTAGTTTTATACCACTAAGTTTGGATAATCTGATAAGCAGCAATAGTAACTGGAATAGGCATTAAATCTGCCCAGAACTGGGCCCAGGTTTTCTCTAAATGCTTATAGAATGAGTTACTTTAGGGAACTGTCTTAGTCTGTGTGGGCTGCTATAACAAGATATAACAGGCTGAGTGGTTTAAAAAACAGACATTTATTTTCTAATACTTCTGGATGCTGGAAGTATGAGATCAGAGTGCCAGCATAGTCAGATTCTGGTGAGGGCCCTCTTCCTGACTTGCAGATGTCCCCCTTCCCTCTTTGTGCTCAGACAGCTTCTCCTCAGGGCAGGCATGTGGAGAGAGGGTGAGCTCTGGGTTCTCTTCCTTTTCTTGTAAGGGCGCTCATCCCACAGCGGATACACTATCATAATTACCTCCCAAAGGCCCCATCTCCAAATACTACCCCCATTAGGGGTTAGGGTTTCAACATATGAATTTTAGGGGGACATAAATATGCAATCCATAACAGAACCTTAGAAAGAAAATTTCAGATCACCAAGAATTGTTTGTCACCAGGTACTAACACCCAAATGTGCAATAGATTCAAGGTACCCAAGGCTCAGAAGTCAGTCATAGCTTCTAAATGTCCAGATTAAATGGTAACCATGACATGATGGTTGTATATGATTTATTAGACTATGCTACAGCCATCCTCTGGACTACTGACCCAGAACAAGTAAGATGTTCTCCTGACGGTACCTTTCCAATAGCTTGAATGTGCTGCAGTTAGCATCCACACCCCAGACTCCGAAGCCAGAAATACCCTCTGTTAGAGGCTAGATCATTCTATGGGCAGAGCCTTCTGGGGCCCCCAAATAGAACAAAGATCCTCCATCTCTTTCACACATGTGACAAATAATGATTATGTATCTATTATAGAATAAGTACATTTTTGTATGTTTGTTTTTCGTAAGTAAAGAAAAAAAAAAAAGATGACCAAGAAATAGTGTCTGCTTTCAAGAACTCACGGCCATGTGGGGCAGACAGTCAGGAAATGTTCTGATATAGTGCTGAAGTTCCATAATAGGAGGATGTGAAAGGAGAGTCCAGAATGAGGAGGAGGTTACCTCAATCTGTAGAGAAGTTGGAGAAGGCACTCGAGAAGAGGGGGAGAAAGACCCAGGGTTTGCTAATTGTGGCTCTTCTGCCCATACCAGCTGCAATTTGTACTCAGTAGAAAATAAACAGACTTTAACATCTATATTTTTTTCATAATAGGATGTATTTTAGATGATTATTTGCTTTATAAAACCATGAGAATATATTAACTAATCAGCATTCTGCATGCATTTAGTATTTGATTTTCTTTGCAAAAAGTGGCATTTGCATCCCAATAAATGCAAATATTTTTGCAAAGTGATACCCTTTGCATTGTACAGCAAAAGCATATAGTTAAAAAAATAGTTAATTTTTTGAGCAGCTAGTGTGAAAGGTATGTGGTTACATTATTTTTCTATCCTATAGAAAATACAATAGTTTTTCCAGAAGTGTTTTAAATTATATACTAACATATCAGTCTGTCCTTTACTGTCTATTTAAAAAATTACTAATAATAAATATGTTCTGGACAGGTTTTAAATAGAGTCAGAAATCCTGTTCCTTTGTGAAAAAGTCTATGAGGATATATGAAATGCATGCACATTTTAAGTATTTTTACTACCAGGGTAATAGCTCCACTTACTTGCTATCTTTTTCTTCTCACCCCTCTCTGTTCAAATATTGGTGTGCATATGTGTAACCACATACATGTGCACACACACCCCATACTCTAGTTAGTACATAAAATTCTTCCCAGCACTTAATGAAAGTGCTTCAACTTTGAGAGTCACATAAAAGGACAAAGCATCACTGTCATGTATACATTGGGAACACTTGTTTGATCTTCTCTTCCACACGGTATGGGGAAAAGGTGTGGGCTTACATCTGGGTTCTATGATGACAGACTCTGTGACATGATATTCAACTCTCCAGGCTTCCATTTCTCTGTCATTATGATGCAGAGTCCATCTCAACCTTCTAAGGGTATTTTGAGATTTAGATGAGAAATAAGTTCCATTGCTACATTCAGCCCACAAGACTCCAGGTTAGAGCGCTTGTGAAAGACACCTCAAGAGAACATGAACACAGAATCCAAAGTCTCAACCCCAGCCTCAAGCTGACTCTCATTTACTCAAGGCTGTAAGAAATTACACATAGTTTCACAAATGAGAGTCAGAGAGAAGATTAGGCCAATGAAACCAATGGCTTATGCCTGTAAAAATCAAAAAGTCATAATAACATATCATAAACCCCTAAAACCCCATTTAGCTATTATTTAATAAATGAGTTTCCTTCGTCTGAGTTGGCGAATGTGCCAGATGGGTATTGTTGCTCTCCCACATCTAACTATAACAGATACCATGAATCAACCACGATCTGTTTTCCCATGGAGACAGGAGTCTGCCTCAAGAGCCTTCTCAACACATTGTTTAATTGATTCGAGTTGAGCCTTTAGATGAAGACTTGCCATTCCTGCTGAGTACAATTCCCCTTCACATTAGAGATGTTTTTTTGGATAAATTAATTTCCTTCATCAGCAAAGTAAGCATAGAAATATTATTGTAATAAACTTGATTCTCGACAGCAGTCAGGGAACTAGTTCAAGCTTTGAGGCCATTCTCCATTCCTATACTAGACCATTAAATATGGCTTTTAAAAACATTAACTTTAAAACACTAGATTATCAAACAACTCACTGTTATTGTTTTCAATCCCTGAGAGAATTTGTGAATGGTTTTCTCCTATGTCCCGTTTGTAATCTGTCTCCTTGATTACCTTGATGCTAATCTCCTAGATCCACATTTCCAGAAGGAGTGCTTCAGTTATAAATATCTTCCAGGGGGTTGAAACTGTGTTATTGCAGATGAAAATTGCACTTTGAATACAGTATTTCACCCTCTAATTTGTTTTATGTACTATGTATTCTATAAATATGTACTATTACTATGAGAACTCATTCCTCTTCAAAGATAAGAATGCACTGAAAATATGTCACAATTATTCTATTCCTCCAAACAAGCCACTTAATTAACAGCAATAACATTAGTTATGTCAGGGGAAAAGTCATTTCAAAATTTTGCTGGGTAATGTCTTTATTTACAAGCAGCTACATTACCATTAATGTGGCACTTATGTTGGGTGTTTTGTACTTAACACGAATGTCTCCACCTCAGATCTAATGAACAGAACAAAGCAAATAGATCCTTGCCTAGACAGATGTCCATTAAATAGTCTATTTCTTAAACAATTTAAGAATATCGAATTTTTTTTTCGTACTTCTATTAAGAACATTTTTAACTTGGAAAAACACCACGTACCTGCTCAAAAAAAAGTAAAAAGTAAAATAAAAATTACCCTGCTTCCTTGTCTCCCTCTTCCATGATTATAAGAAAGTGAAAGTGCATTATAAATAATGAAGAATTCAAAAACTATTTGAAAAAACTTAAATCACCTATGATTTTATCACCCAGACATTTGGATCATTAATGTACTGGTGCATAACTTTGCAAACTTTATATATCCTAAATATATTGTATTGTTAATGATATTTTTTTATTTTCCAAAATATTTTGGAGATCTTTCCCTGTGGACAAACCACACTCTATATAACCATTTCAAAAAGCTGTACAATATTCCATTGTACAGACTGATCATAATTCATTCAATCAATTCTCTGTAACATTAGGCAACTTCCAATTGTTTGTTATCATTGGCATTCTTGTTAATACATTTTTTTGGTGCATACATCTTTAACTCATTATCTATATTATTTCCTTAAGATAAATTTCTAGAAATCAAATTGCTGGGTCAAAGGTATGCATATTAAAATTTAAGACCTTTGATTGAATTGTACAACACAAAATTATCGAGACAGTAACATCCTGGCAACATAGATAAAAGCACAAAGCCATTCACAGAGGCCAATCACAGAATTTGTGATTCTTGATGCTCTGCTGGCCTGAGGCATACTTTTGCTGGCTTTGGGATGCAGCCATATGGTACTACCTTCTTTTCCTTCTTCCCTCCCTCCCTCCCTTCCTTGTTCCCTCCCTCTCTCCCTCCTTTCCTGTCTTCCTTCCTTCCTTCCTTCCTTCCTTCCTTCCCTCCTCCTGTTCTTCTCTCCCTTCATTTTTTCTTTTCTTTATTCATTTTTTATTTTTCTTTCTCCCTTTCCATCTCCCCTTCCCTCCTCTTTCTTCTTTTTAATATAT
>CAUYSK010086509.1:0-21908 GCA_963575035.1 Avahi laniger | reverse complement strand
TTTGCTTCTGTTTATGTGGTGAATTACATTTATAGATTTGCGTATGTTGAACCATCCCTGCATCTCTGGAATGAAGCCCACTTGATCATGGTGGATTATTTTCTTAATAAGCACCTGAATTCGGTTAGCTAGAATTTTGTTGAGCATTTTTGCATCTATATTCATAAGAGATATTGGTCTGTAGTTTTCTTTTTTTGATGCGTCCTTTCCTGGTTTTGGTATCAAAGTTCTTAACTGTATATTTTCCTTTGTGTGTGTGTGGTTGGGGGGAGTGTGTTTGGCTACCAATCTGGCTTTTGTCTCTTGCATTTTTATTTTCCTCTTCCTTTTCTCTTCTGAGCTTCTAAGCTCCCTTTTCACCTCTGTAGTCTCTTTGAACATCTGAACCTGCTCATTTACCTTGTTTCTAAAAGAAGGAGTTCAGAGCTACAATTTCCTTGAGAGAATAGAAACTTTGACTTCTCATGTTGCAGTGGGTAAATTTCCATTCAATTTGTATTTCTCATCTACCTCTTCTCATTCCCCCCGCCCACCCCCCATCTGATTTTCTGCATATTCTGTATTGGTTTCTTTTTGATTATGACATCCTCAAATGGAATTTCTCAACCCCTAGAAGAATAGAATAAGAGCAAGAGAGGAGCTATGGGGAGGGAAGAGAGCTATGACTATATTCAGTTATCATTTTGTTTTTGAAGAGCCTTCTGTCAAATCTGTAATTTTATTACTTTTTAAAATCTGGGGCAGATCAGCTTTTCTAAAAGGATAGTGTGGCTCAGAGCAAAGCCCTTTAGGGCACGGGCTTGCTGCCCTTTCTTTCTCCTAGTCACTCGTTCACTTCTGGTGATCTTTGCTCTCTCTGCTGAAAATCTAGGGGTAAGTAATGGAAATAATGGACAGCATGATTTGATCCCTTCCATTTTGTGGTGTTGTGTGAATATTTAAAGGAATCACATCTTTACAGGATCCTCATCTCTTTTTCTGCTGCCTGTCTGTACTCTAGATTTCGACATTTTAATCAGAGTCATAGGTTAAGCCTTTCTAGATCGAGGCACTTATTTTCTGGAAATTCTGTACCTGCTAGAGTTCCAGGAGGCATGAGTTCAACCTTAGCACTTCTCCTGACCAGGTTTCATGGTGTTTGGCAGGTAAACTTTATTGTATGAGCTTTGGAATGGAGACAGTTAACTTAGTTGTCCAAATATGTATTATTTTCCCTGTTTTTCAGTCTTCTTGTTATTTTTTGGTGAAGTTTCTGTCGTTTTGCAGAAAGTTATAGGAACAAATAAAAATGCCATCATTCAATAACATGAACATAAAGTTATTTAGTAGGCAATCTGTTATTTTCTGTATTATTATCTTCTTTAAATTTAATGGAGTCTGACATTATGGAAAGTAGAATGTGACAAACAAAATTCAAAAGAGTGTGCTATCTTGGGAGAGATAAAGATAGTTGGATTTTTATCTTCTCTGTAAACTTCACACTCTTTCTTGGTTTTATGGGCAATACATTGTGTGCTTATAAATATGTGTTAACTACCATAGAGATTTTGCTTGAAATTTTTTAACTTAATTTTGTAGTAGCAGACAGCCTAAATCTATAATTCTGCTACCATTTACTTTTGTGTAAAATTCCACTTGATGCTAATTATGCTTAATCATTATGGTTTTTAACAGTAATTACAGTGGAAAACCTGTAAAGCAGAATTATCTTTACTTGTTTAGTACGCTAGATTTTTAGTGAGAAAAAGAGACCTAACGGTTTAGCAATATAGATGTCCCTGCCATAAATTATATTTAACATCTGAGTAATTTTCAGACTAAATCATTCAGTGCTCCAGTAGAATTATAGTGGACTTTTTGGTGAGTTCCTTGTGAATTTTGTTTCAGTTCATTTGGGATGCTATAGCAAAATACCACAAACTTGGTGGCTTGTAAACAACAGAAATTTATTTTTCCATAGTTCTAGAGGCTGGGAAGTCCAAGATGAAGGTGCTGGAAGATTCAATGTCTGGTAAGGTTTCAGTTTCTGGTTCATAGATGGTGCCTTATAGCTATGTCTTCACATAATGGAAAGAGGGAAGACAGTTCTCTGGAGTCTCTCTTATGAGGCACTAATCCCAACCTTGAGGGCTCTGCTTTCTTGACCTAATTACTTCGCAAAAGCCCACCTCCTAATACCATCACTTTGGTGGTTAGGTTTCAATATGTGAATTTTAGTGGGACCCAAATATTCAGACCATAGCACCTTTATCAACCTCGTTTTATTCTTATAAGGAAATGCTGAGAGGCAAGTAACTTTTATAGCTCTAAAATTTAAAAATTTGGAAGGCTGAATATGGATGTTACCTTTGGTAGTGGGAGCTTACACAATTCACACCAGTCCTCCCATGAAGGAAACAAATCAGTCTTGGGAAAATAATTATTTAAAAACAATTTAAAGACATTGGAGAACAAACAGGAAAACACAGAACAAATGGGTCAGAAAAAGTGAAGAACAGAGGCCAGAGATGATGTGGGTATTTTGTGGCCCCTTTTCCTCTGGGTTCTTTGCAGACTCTGCAGGGGGTGGATGAAAGACCAGTAGGCTGGGCAGTACAGCCCCACTGTGCTGGGTGAACAGCTATTGGTGTCCAGGTGGACCAGGGGAAGAAAGGAGCAAAAGTCCTTCCTTGGAATGGCCATAAAAGGTGGTGTATCACAGTATAAGAATGAATAAGAAGTAGCTATGGCTCTCTCAGATAGCTCAGTTTAGATTCACTTCAATTCACGGAAATTAGATTGAGGAGACCCCAATAGGTAGTGACTGTGGGTACCCGGCAGAAGGAAACATAAATCTGCCAGGAGGATAATTACATAACCTTAGACCTCAAAATGTTATTTACACAAACAATTCTGCAAATAAAATATCTCTATATAATAAAACATAATTTGGAAAATAAGAGGGCAAAACAGCACAAAAGAAAATAAACAGTAATGGTGGACAATAGAAAAAGACCTGTAAAGCTTCCTGCTATTGGACCTATCAGAAAAGACTTTAAAATGTGGAACATTTAAAAAATATTGATCAAATGCTAAGGCATAAAGCCAATGTCAAAAAATTAAAATAATTCTTAGTATTATCTTAAACCACATTGCTATTATGCTAGAAATTAATAACAGAAAGATAATTAGGTAATCTCTATATGTTTGTAAAATAAGAAATACATTTCTAAATAGTTGGTAGGACAAGGAAGAAATTCTAAGGGAAACTGGATAACATTTTAAACTAACAGATAATAAAATAATACCTAATAAAACTTGTGAAATGAAGCTAAAGCACTGCTTGGAGGAAAATATATAGCTTTAAAATAATATAGTAGAAGCTGGGCATGGTGGCATGTCCCTGTGGTCCCAGCTACTTGGGAGGCTGAGGTGGGAGGATTGCTTGAGCCCAGATGTTCAAAGCTGCAGTGAGCTATGATCACACCACTGCATTCCAGCCGGGGTAAAAGAGTATTACCCTGTCTTTAAATAAATAAATAAATAATATATTAGAAAAGAAATGAAGCTGACAAGCAATTAATAAGCTAAAGAAGAAAAAGCACAATAAATTAAGCCATAGAATGTAGGAGAAAAATGTAATAAAGATACAAGTAGAAATTAATTAAATAAAAATGAGCATACAATAAAGAATCTTAACAAATCCAAAAGTGTTGTGATTGTTCAAAGAGAGAGAGAGACAGACAGACAGAGAGAGTGAGGAAACATAAATAACAAATATTGGGAATGCAAAGGAATATATCACTACAGATTCTGCTGATATTAAAAATTTAGAACATAGAAGATGGCCGACTTGAGACATTGCTTGCTGGACTGTCCCAGAAGGTAGTAGGGTTTCAGATGAAGGAAAAGCGAGAGAAGACACAACTCAGATGGAAAAAATAATTCTACGCTTTGTTTGGAACCAGAAAAGAATCCAAATAGTCAAAGTGATCCTAAGCAAATAGAACAAATTTGGAGGTATCACATTACCAGAATTCAAACTATACTACAGGCTATAGTAACTAAAACAGCATGATATTGGTACAAAAATAGAGACATAGACCAATGAAACAGAATAAAGAACCCAGACATAAAACCATCTACCTACAACCAACTAACCTTTGACAAAGCAGACAACAATATACAAGAAAATAGGAAAAAAGGCCCTATTCAATAAATGGCGTTGGGACAATTGGATAGCCACATGCTGAAGAATGACACAGGACCCCTACATTTTACCACTCACAAAAATTAATTCAAGATGAGTAAAAGACTTAGATCTAAGGCATGAAACCCTAAGAATTCTAGGGGAAAATGTAGGTAAAACTCTTCTAGATATTGGCCTAGGGAAAACTTTATGAAAAACATGCCCAGTGGCCATCATGGCAACAGCAAAAATTAATAAATAGGATTAATTAAACTAAAAAGCTTCTACACAGCTGAGGAAACAATCAAAAGAGCAAGTAGACAACCTGCAGAATGGGAGAAAATATTTGCAAGCTACACTTCTGATAAAGGGCTAATAACATTGTACAATATAAGTATTTATAGGAATATTGTTTTTGCCAAAAAATCATATAAACAGATAAATATTTCTTAAACCACATTTCTAAAATGCTCTCTCTAATCTTGGAATTCTTTCAGAAATCTATTTCCTTCTTGCTTGTTATTAAATGTCAGTTCACTTTAAAAGGACAGATTGCATGTGTGTGTGTATTTTTTTTTAAGAAAATATTTGCTAGATAGAAAGCACATTGTCATTGCTGAAGATGTCAGCAAATTTGAAACAGTTGCCTTTTTGTGAAAGAAGTATGGGTAAATCATCTTAAGGTTTGAGAGCTTTTTCAATATGATATGTTCACCTAAGATAACTGTTACACATTTCGAAAGTACTTCAGGGCCTCTTTGTATTATTTCAAAACACTATAATGATTCTTTCATGTAAATATCTTACTCTGAGTCCAAACACACTGCTCACATCCTGTGGCAATTAAAAAGGGTACACATCCTGACATAAGCAGAGAGAAGAAATGGTGATGGGACCATTCTCTACTCTTCCTCATTGAACTACCCTCCTTCCTTGAAAATTACATGAGAATCACATGTGACATGGGACCTTCTGACACATGGAACACATGATGAGCCAGCATCAATTAATTTATTACACATGAGTAAGTAAAGCTTAGCTTCTTTAAATGAAAGAATTTCATATAGTTTTTCGTAACGTACTACTACCTTCCGATGGATTGTCTTTTACATGCCCTGCTATGGTGTTACTTCACTTTTCAAGAAGTTGGCTTTTGAGAGGAGACTACTGCTGAAAACTCATTTTCTGTGTTCTTTCAGACTATCTTCTAACACACTTCCTCCTTCGTTCCTGTAGTGCACATTTGCCACACTTGATATAATTTTTTCAAACTTCTTGTATTCTCCAATAACTCAAATACTATTCAGTTTACCACCACCCAACTCCTGGCCAGCTCCCTTCTTCCTGTAATTCTCTTTTACTGCATTTGTTGGACTACCTTACTCACCTATCAATAAACTTCAGCCTTTGACTTTTTCTTGAACTGTCATTTCCAACTTTAGCTAGTCAGTATATGCTGCTTTAACTTTCACTACTTTCTGTCTCATCTACTCTATCAAAATTGTGTTTTAATAGCTGTCCATTAATCTGATGACTATTCTTGGTTCCTGTAATCTTCTCCATAATATTTGTCAGGGTTGGCTAACTTCAAATGCTTTGGATCTGGTCTTTTATTGCCTGCCATGACATTGAATCTTATGTACATACATATTGCAATTGACCCTCTTATATTTTTAATTTTTTTTAGCAGCTTGTATTTCACTATAAGATGTTAGTGGTTTTCAGTGTTCCTCACCTAACACATTGCTCTTCAGTTTTCATACATACAAAGTAACTTGGTTAAAAAATGTTAATTATGATGGATTACTTACTGCATCGCCATAAGAATTGCTTTCCATTGACAGATGATTTTAATTGTACTAGTTTCAGGCAAAATTAGAAAGGAACATAAGGACAGTGAATAAGCATATATAGGAAGAGTAGCAAGAAAGACGATTTGGTTTCTTGGATTATTGCCTACCACATCAATGTAACCAGACTCTGCCAAGGAATAGTATTTATAATAGGAAGTCTGGAAAGAATGCAGAATTAAGGATCTGCCAGAGAGAGGTTAAGAATAAAGATTGCTAAAGATAGTGTGGTAGATCTGGCCAGGATTGCTATGCTCAATCCCTCTGAATCCTCGTGACATTGAAAATAATTGGTTGCATATGTGCACACTGGCTTCATTGAATAATTGCAATATGTCTATGGACATAATATGCATAAAAACTATTATATAGCCATGGCCAATGTAGTAAGATTATGGTGGTGGCATTGTAGGACTAAGCCCAGAAACCCAGGACAAGTCCAAGTTATATACATGCTTACCGAAGGCAATTTTTTCAATCATTTAAATTAAAAAAGTTACAGTAATGAAACTGCTGTTTTAGAGTGATGCTGTTTTTTTTCAATGTTTATGACAATACGTTATAACTTCCATAAGCTTCTGGTGCAAGGTTTCAATTTTTACAAAGCTTCCAATTTAGTCTCTGGGAGCACTTCACGGTGTCATCTGCTTAAAGGTGATAGTTGTATTAGAAGATGCTTGAACTCTCTGCTTCGAGGATCTTTCCAACTCAAAGATACTATGTTTCTAAGTCACATTTTCTTTTATTTTAAAGGAGTCGTAGTTTGATTATAGAATTTTTCCAGGCATCTATATTAATTTGGGGAGAGAAAAATAAAATCTAATTAGTATTTTATAATAGTTCTTAGTGTGTGTAATTTATATAACATACAGAATGATGTGAATATACTTCTGAAATACAGGATCTGATATGTAATTGTGATTCCCCCCACCACCGTAAATATGCACAAGAGTGATTATTAATCCTGGAGTTATTTGGCAAAATTTTTTCTACTGTGTCTTTACATATTTAAAATTTTATTAACTATAGATGAGTCACTGCTTATGGGTTATCCTTGGAAGTCTGCTATGCTATATGAAGTTTTGAATGAACATCAGCCCATCTGTGTCCAGTAAATCAAGACAAATCGACATCTGGAATTGATTCCATTTTCTAAGAGGGCAGCAGCAATAAATTTGGTTTTAGGTATTAATGGTTGATAAGGTCAATTATCATTTTGACTCTCAAATTTGCTCTTTTAGAATGTTTCTGAGCTCAATGCCAATGTCTTTTCCTATATGACATTTATAAGATAATTCACTCTTCTGTGGTGCCAAGTGACATCCAGAGATGTATTACTATGTAAAAGAATTCTGATTGTCTCCTAAGTTCTTTCATTATAATTCTAAACAGACACAGAGAAAGTAATCTTTCTGTATTCATGTCTTTGCAAATTATACTTAACATATTTCAGTTGTAATTTAAATAATCTTTTGAATACTTTTCAAAAACCGTGACTTCCTTAGTATTACAGAATCGTTGGTGATATGTGAGTAATTAATACTTGTTGCTTTTACACAGACTATATTCTTTCAACAAGATTTTCTCCTTATAAATTTGCTAAAGAAATAATAAAAAAGTTTGAGGTCCAATTTGTAATACTTAAAATAGCTCATATAGAATATAAAATTTAATTGTTAATGTGATTTTTTTTTTTTTGAGACAGAGTCTCGCTCTGTTGCCTGGGCTAGAGTGCCATAGTGTCAGCCTAGCTCACAGCCACCTCAAACTCCTGGGCTCAAGCGATCCTCCTGCCTCAACCTACTGAGTATCTGGGACTACAGGCATGCGCCACCATGCTTGGCTAATTTTTTCTCTCTACATATATTTTTAGTTGTCCAGATCATTTCTTTCTCTTTTTTAGTAGAGACGGGGTCTTGTTCTTGTTCAGGCTGGTCTCAAACTCCTGACCTTGAGCGATCCACCTACCTCGGCCTCCAAGAATGCTAGGATTACAGGCGTGAGCCACTGCTCCTGGCCTGTTAATGTGATTAATAGTCACAACCTTATTGGAAGTAAAGTGTGGAATAAGTGAAAATCTGTTTTCTTTTATAATGACAATAAAATAGGATATATTCATTTGATACATGATTGTTTAAATGTGCTTTTGTATGTCTGTCATTAAAAACACATGGGATTTTGTTCTTTGACATATCAAAACATTTGTGACCCAATGAAGTTAATATAATATGATGCAAAAGTAGCAAAATAGCTTTCTGAAATTTATATTTAATTCTCTTTTCGTTTGTTTAAATTATGGCAGGCACCAGGCATTTTGGAGAAATGACCTGCAAAGTGTGCAAGCCCCAAAGCAGATAATATGCCATAACCCAAAGCTGTGGAAATCTAGAAAATATTCATGAACACAAGCTTTACTTCAAATTAAGCAGATTAAAGATTTACATGAGTATTAGGTAGGGAATTTTTAACTGTATCTAATAGAAAACCTTGTATTAAACTAGTTTAAAGCATGAATAATTTTATTATCATGAAAATGACAGAGTGAAAATCCAGAGGTAAGGAGTGCCCCTAACATAGTATGGATTAGTGATATTACCGGAACCTAGGATCTTTTGACCTATCTGCTAAGCTGTCTTCAATACCAGCTTCATTCTTCAGCTGACTTCTCCTTTGTGGTCGTAAGGTGGTTCTTGTGGCACTCTAGGATATTTGCTTTCTTTTTGCATGATTGGCATGTGAGAGTGAGAAGAATGTATCTTTTCCAAACTTGAAACATAAATCCAACGAGTTTTGTCACATACTCACGCTTGGATGAATAATATATTTCATGAGACTACCCTGAGATAAGTTTAGACAAAATAGGATCAGACCAAACCTAGGAATAGGGAATGGTTCACCTTCGTGGAAAATCATGACCGAGTGGGTAAGGGGGGACATGTGAACAAAATCAGGCTTTAGCTGGGAAGGAGGAAGTGAAAAGATGGGCAAATAATAAACAGCACCTGCTAGTATCTACTGCAGTAACTATTTAGAAAAGTAAGGAAATAAGGGAATATCGATGAGCACCATGAGGGGTAAGGACAACCATATTTTGGGTGAAATAGTAAAAACATTTATGAGGGCTGGGCGTGGTGGCTCACACCTGTAATCCTAGCACTCTGGGAGGCCAAGGCGGGTGGATCGCTCAAGGTCAGGAGTTCAAGACCAGCCTGAGCAAGAGCGGGACCCCGTCTCTACTAAAAATAGAAAGAAATTATCTGGACAATTAAATATATACATAGAAAAAATTAGCTGGGCATGGTGGTGCATGCTTGTAGTCCCAGCTATTTGGGAGGCTGAGGCAGGAGGATCGCTTGAGCCCAGGAGTTTGAGGTTGCTGTGAGCTAGGCTGAAGCCACGGCAGTGTAGCCCGGGCAACAGAGTGAGACTCTGTCTCAATACAAACAAACAAACAAACAAAAATTTACTAAAATCTTTGATGCCTCGGGGTTAGGGATATCCTCATGTATTGGCCCAAGGATATTTAAGGTGTCTGACAGAGAGTTTGGTATTAATTTGAGTTATAAGATCATAGATGGCTTTTGAGTTTATTTTATTATATCACCTGTATAATTTGTCTTGCTTTCTCTGTGTATGTTAACTCATCTAATCCTCACAGGGACCTGAAGAGGTAGCTACTATATTATCATCTCCATTTTACAGATGAGGAAACAGACAGATGGAGTTTAGGTGACTTGCTCAATTGGTCAAGCTGGACTTTGAATGGAGCAGCCTAGCTCCCAATCCATGTTCCAAACCACAACCTTATGTTTCTTAGGGTTCTAATATAAAAGAAGAGCAGAATGACTCCAAATACCTCCTCTCTGGAGTTAACTTCAGATGGATTTCTTATACATATGCAGGAATTGGCTTGGGTTTAGAATAGATAGCCCGGGGTGATTCTCAACCGAAGCCAGTGTCATGCATCTGGGCAGAAGAAGAATCTAGAACCATGCAAATACAAGCCAGCCAGGCCCGAGGTGACCTTCTGTTGGCAAAAAATAATGCCTTCTCAGAGTGACAAACTGTTCACTTTAATAAGTGTTTTCAAACAGTCACAATATAGAAGAAATTGAGCATTATTTTTGAGCAGTGAAGTTCTATGCTTATAGACAATTTTCGGACGGAGTACTGCAATAAATCCGAAATTTAATAGAAGCTGATTTTATATTCTGTTTATTTGATATTTAGAGTAAATTCTTACTAGTGATTTGTGAATTGCTTTTTGCTTTTTATTTTTAGAAAATCTATTAGTTTTGTGAGAATAAATATAATGGGGAAAGGGTGTGCCTTTAAATTAATGGTATTAGATCAATTTGATAGTCATATAAGAATCACGTTTGACCCCATTTAACACTACATTCATGATCAATTGTAGGTGAATTATAGATTATCTATGTCCTATATGAAACAATAAAATAAAAATTTTAGCAAATAATCTAGAATATTTTCAGGACTTTGAAGAAGGGAAATATTTCTTGAACAGAAAACAAAAAGTACTAATCATAAAGGAAAAGGTTTATAAATTGGATTTTATTAAAATTAAAAACTTCTGCTTATCAAAAGACACTGTTAAAGGAGTGAAAATGTAAGGTATAGAGTGGGAGAAGATACTTGCAATAGTGTATCTGTCAAAGAATTTATGTACAGAATATATAAAGATTTTCCATTAATTAATATGATGACAGACAACTCCAAGAGAAACACTTGAATAAACACTTCATTTAAGAGGACATCCAATTGACTTCTAAGCATACAAAATGGTGTCAAGCATTATTAGTTATATGAAAGTGAAAATTGAAAGCATAGTGAAATACCTCTATGTACCTACTCAAATGGCAAAATAAAAAAGAACAAAAACTACCAAGTATTGGCAAACATATGTAGCAACTAGAACTCTCATTCACAATTGGAAGGAGTATAAATTGGTACAACCACAGTGGAAAACTTTTTGGCTTTTCTTGTAGAGCTGAACATTCACAAGCTCTATGAGCTATCAGTTCTACCTCTAAAAAAGGGAAATTCACTCCTACCTGAAAGAAATACGTACAAATGTTTTCTAAAAATACATTTACTACAATGGTCATAGCATCATTACCCACAACAATTTCAATCTGGACACAATCATTTTGTCCATCAACATATTCATATATATGTATATATGTGAAATACTATCTAGCAATGAAAACGAACAAATTACTGCTACATGCAACAACATGAATGACTCTCACAAACATAATGGTGAATGAAAGAAGCCAGACACAGAATAGTTCATACACTATAATTCTGTCCATGTGACATTTTAAAGGCCAAAACTAATCTACAGAGATAGAAATTAAGAGAGTGATTTCCTTTAAGGGAGTGCCATGTGTAGGAATGGGTGTGAAGAATGCCACTGAGGTTGCTAATAATGTTCATCGTATATTAGTCTAGATGGAGCTATATTGTATATTTATGTTTGAAATGTTTATAAAGCTATACATTTAAAATTTATGTACCATAGTTTGTATTACCTTTCAATAAAAAGATTTAAAATCTACAGTGCTAGCATACTTAAAACCAAAAAGAATTCCTCAAACAACACTCACTTTACTGGTATCAAAAGCTATCCATAAGCTTAAGAGAAATACCAATGGCTTATTTTCAAGATTGATGTTTCTATAGGACAAAAGAAGGTTTAGAAATTCCTGTATAGATTGCTCTGATTGGTATAATTCAGGGCTTCAAATAGCTATAGAGCATCTGCATTGAGCCTATCATTTTCCTAGGGCTGTAGATGTCATTTTTAGATGATAAAGTATTCAGAAATGATTTAGAATTATTAGAATTTTCAGAATAATAAAGTAAGATAATAGTTTATATATTCATCTATCTAGCCAGTGTAGAGTGAAATTCTATTTATTTATTTAATTGGAGAGAGTAAAATTCTTGCATGTCAACTGAAGAAGGCTATAGCTACTGTAATTTTTCAGGCTAATCAGCAACTATGGCAAATGTTGCTGTCAGGGTAACCTAAACCCTTTTTCTTTGATGGTCTAGTCTCTGGTTGTGGATTGGCATTAATAAATGAATGGGATTAATTTGGATTATGATGTGTGTGAAGAAACAAGGTGATAATCAAGTCCGAGTGAGAAGACACAGACCTGTCTTTGTGTTTTGGATTATTGGTGTAGGAGCCCAGGGCAGATGGGAGGGGAGTTTATCCGGAAGTCATACAATCTAAGGATAAACTGCAGTAATATCTTAGGCAATGAATTTACTAAGCTAGGAAATTTCTAAAATCTATTAATATCATAAGGCTAATTTAATTAATTACTTTGGAAAAGCTAAGCCAGTAAGGATTTTATTTGGAACTGCATAAAACATTGATTTTTAGGATGTCCTTGACATATAATTAGACAAAACATGTCGTTTCTCGAAGACAAGTAACAAAAAGTTTTCTTTCCAAGAAGATAAGCATTAGATTGGTGGAATTTCTGTGTATGAAATGTCATTTCCATCATTAGAGCACGTGATCAATTAATATTAATTTAATTATACCTGTTTTGATTGTCACAACTGCTCATTCAATATGTTAGTATGCCATCTTCTTGCTTGGACATATTTCAAAGAATCTTGGTTTTGGTAATGGGCACTGGCTACAAATCTGGTAAATAATCTTAGTCAAATATATCTAGATAAATGATAGACAAAAATGCATTTACGATAGCTGGCCTGAGTTTCATATGCAAAAAAGCAAGTCCTATCTCCACTTACAAAGTAACAGTTCAATGTGTCATTTCAGCAAACTAGACAGTAAATTTCAAGATCTTTACCTTCCACCATCATCCATGGACCTCAGCAAAGTTAGGTGCTTTCTTTTTGTCAAAAACAATATGAGCCTCACCTATAGTTACTTGCAACTGATGTTTTTGCATTTATAGTACCATGCAATTTATAAACACATTAGAAATACCTTATTATTATGAATATTCATTTGAAAAATGCTAATGAGTCACAGAAAATGAATTGAGATGTCCAGGCTGTAGTAGAGGGCTCTTGAGCGTAGTTTCTCAGTACCCTGCCCAAGCCTACATCCATGCTTCAGCATTCTAGAATTTTCTCACATGTTGTGATTTCCACACAAAGAGGAATAGTAAGAAACTAAATTCCAAAAGAGTTCTCAGCCATTCTTTGCAGAGCAGTGTATCTGGGAAGAGCTTGAGTGGAGGATTACACATGGCTGGGTTCGAATCTAAGCTATAGCACATACTTGCTATGAAGTCTTGAGCAAATTGTTTAACTCCTCAGAGTCCCAGTTTCCCCATATGCACAACCTTCCTCCTAAGTTCACCGTGAGAATTGGATAGGATAAAGTATGCAAAGCCATCAGTACATTGTTGCATTTAATGAGTACTTGGTAAGTGGCTGGATACCTGGGATGAGATCCTGGGTACACAACTTACTATGTGTATGACCTTGGGTAATCCCCAAACTTCCCTAAGATTTGCTTTTCTTTCTTTTTTTTTCTGAGACAGAATCTTGCTTTGTTGCCCAGGCTAGAGTGCCATGGCGTCAGCCTAGCTCACAGCAATCTCAAACTCCTGGGCTCAAGCAATTCTTCTGCCTCAGCCTCCCTAATAGCTGGAACTACAGGCATGCGCCACCATGCCTGACTAATTTTTTCTATATATTTTTAGTTGTCCAGATAATTTCTTTCTTTTTTTAGTAGAGACAGGGTCTGGCTCTTGCTCAGGCTGGTCTTGAACTCCTGACCTCGAGCAATCCACCCACCTTGGCCTCCCAGAGTACTAGGATTACAGGTGTGAGCCACCGCGCCTGGCCAAGATTTGGTTTTTTTATCTGTTAAATGAAGTGACCTAACAGGATTTACTTTCAGGACTGTTGGGAGCAATTAAGGAGATAACATTTAGCTCTCCCCAGGCGACCACGGCCACAGAAAAGACTTACTAAGTGTTAGCTACAGTAATTATGCTGCCTGTACTTTTCTTTAAAGTAACACAACATATAAAATAGGCTATTCAGGGCCAGGTACAGCAGCTTGAGCCTGTAATTCCAGCATTTTGGGAGGCGGAGATGAGAGGATAGCTTGAGGCCAGGAGTTCGAGACCAGCCTGGGCAACATAGCAAGATCCTGACTCTACAAAAAACTTAAAAAATTAGCTGGGTGTGGTGGCACATGCCTGTAGTCCCAGCTACTCTGGAGGCTGAGACAAGAGGATCACTTGAGCCCATGAGTTCAAGGCTACAGTTAGCTATAATTGGACCACTGAACTCCAGCCTGGGCAATAGAGTGAGACCCTGTCTCTAAAGAGAACAAAATAAAACAAAGTAGGTTATTCATTATTTTCTCTCATTCCCCATCCCTTACCCAATGAGCTCTGAGAATAGCATTGATAATAATAATAATGATGGGATATAGTTTACAAACTTTCTATAAACCTGGCTTTTGACCTTAAGAAAACTGCTTCACTTCTCATTGCCTATACTTTCTCATCTGTGAAATAGGGATAATAGAACCTATTTCTTAAGGCTATTGTAAAGAGAAAATATTAAAGAATAAAAGGTAAAGCTCATAGAACAGGATTTGTTGTATAGTAAGTACCTTACTAACATTAGCTTTAAAAATTGTTTTCACATATATAATCTCACTTGACTGTGGCAGGTGTTTTTCTAGGCAAGACTCTTCAGTATATATTTTAATACTCAGACATAGTCAACCTTTTAAAAAGCCTATAAAAATAGAGGTCAATCTGGGCCACCTAAACATTTCACTTGAACTTGTCTTGGCATGGACAAGTCATGTGATGTGAGGGGGTTGAACAGTCCTCCTGCCTAAACATGATCCTTCTCCACCTATCTGTCAGGCCTCAAAGTCAATGCCAATGCAAATACTTCCGGAGTAGCTCCAGTTTAAACCACATCCGTCATTAACACTTAAGCATAGCTGAATTTATTAGGACATCTCCTGAAAGTTCTGACAGGAGACATGGAGGGGTTGGATAAAGCAGAGCAACTTGAGAGCCTGAAGACAAAGCATCTGAGTGCCTGAAGAGGGAGACAAGGACACCACAAAGGGAAAGGCCTTAAATGGGGAAGCTAGGAATGCTAGATGACACATGTCACCTACTTAGCATGTTTGCCTGTGGCTGACCCCAAATGTCATCTCCTTCCTGATGGACAGACGCCCTGACTGCATTGGCAGCTGCTCTGAGGATGTTTTGGATCCCTCACTGCAGAAAGGGTGGTCTCATCGTGTCCCAGACTCTTGAGATGACATATGTGCTATGCCATTGAAGGCCAAAATGTGCTTAATTAATTTCTGATACCATGTCATCAGACAAAAACTGCAATTCGAAAATAAATCTTAAGTAAAATGAGGGTAACAAGTAGACCTGCTGTGCTTTGAATATATTGCTTAAAATTCTCATCCATTCAACTCTAAGAATTGCTTGGACAATAGAAGAAACTTCCAATGTCACCTTTATATGCCCTGACTCAAGAGCTGCAGATTTTTCACTGGATGAGTGGGTAATGCTGTGCTAGAACACAGTGTGCCTTCAACAAGTGGCTGTCACCTTGCAAATCAACATGGAGGGTCATTATGGAAAGTTGCACTTGTTTTGTTTTGGCTGTTGTAGAAGAATCAAAAGAACTAGGTATAGCTTTTCCTTTCTCTACGTTTGCTATACCCTCAGAAGATGACCTATATTTAGATTCTAGATGGAGAGGAGGACCACTAGAGAGGAAGAAGATGAGAGTAAGGAAAGAAAAGGCAAAGGTGGTTGGCAAAAGGAAAAAGTATTAGTGTCCCCAAGACTGAGAAAGGACCAGATATTTAGAGTGTTTCATCTCAAATCGAGTGCTCAGTGTCCTGGATGGAAGGTGACCATGTGTCTAAGGTTGGGGTCAACACAAAGAACCACTGGGATTAGAAACAGTGGACACAGTGAAAGGCAAAGTGCAGGACCCAACAGCAGCACTGGTAGCAGAAAGAGTGAGATTATTGACACCAAACACTAAGCCACGGGCCTTGTCTTCATTTTTTAAGCATCATAAAGTTCCCCAAATACTTGTGAGGCCCTAGGGAGGGAGGAGCTCCCCCAAACATGGCTGGTATTAGATTTTTCCACACCATGTTAAATGATCTCAGACGCATATTTAATTTGATTTAGAGAACAGAGTGGTGTTTCTTGCACTTAAGTGTTGTGAAACACGTCCTTTCCTATGTTCCATGAGAATAAGATCCATGTGTCTTTTTATTACTGTGTTGACATCAACTGGCAGAATACATGGTATATGGACTCTCAAGAAATATTAAGTATATTTTTTGAGAATAGGTAAGTGGAATAACTAAGTGGAAATTTTATAAAATTTAAAAGACTCAGTTGAATCCAAATTTTGGTTCTGATACTTACTGGGCGAAGCTTTGGTATAGGAAAGAATTTCTCAACCTTGGCACTAAAGTATTGACATTTTTATCCAGATACTTCTTGTGTGTGTGTGTGTATGTGTGTGTGTAAGTCTTTCTGCATGTCCCAGAATTTTTTAACAGCATCCTTGGTCTCTGCTCAGATTGTGTAGGAAAAAAATCAAACACCAGAAAATTAGAGCTGAATTTTGTATGCGAAGTTGGTTTTCCACAAGTGATTTCTTTGAAACTCAGGTGTTGTTACATGGGACTATGTGATTTTCTGAGTTCACCTGTCAAATAACCTTATAACTGAATTTTATGTGTATGGATTTTGCTGATATGAGGCAGTGATAATTTAAAAAGAACATTGGACTCAGATTTGTAAGATCGAGGATTGAATTCTGACTTTGATACTTACCATTTTTGTGACACTTTTAACTTTTCTGTTTCTCAATTTCTTGTCTGTATTTGGGAAATAATTAAAAATACTTCACAGATATTTGTGAAAATCAAATTATTTGAAAATTGGCTATTCATTCATTTTTTTTACCTATATCAATTATTCCTGTTATGCACTGAATACCTTTTAAAATACAAAAGTCCCTGACAGTAGTAACTAAAGATGAGAGGGCATCTGAAGATGGTCTAAGGGCGAGGAGGCCAAAGCTAAATTTCTCTTCCTTACTCATAGTTAACCTGTGGATATGGGTGCATACATGGAACATATGATATTAGCCAAACAGCCATAGCTGAAAGTTTCTTTCCATGTTTAGACTTGTCAGGAAAGTTCAAGCGTTAAATAATCTAGAGTCAGAGTAGATTAGTCTAGAAATCATGAGTATAGTCTTGGAGACAGAGAGAGGCCTAACTTGGTGGAGATCGCACTTTAACAGGCAAGAGAGTATCCTGGTCAGTTTCCAGGGCTATCTGGCCAAGGAAGGACTTGTGGGTAGGTGGAGATCCCTGGTGTTTTGGAATCTTGACTCTGTCACTGGAGGTATGGGGTGGACCTGAGAAGACACTAATTTCTGCTCTTGACATTCTGATGAGGAAGGCAGGTATAGTTCTATGTCACCAACCTTGGGGATGTCTTGTCTAGTCTTACTGGAAATTCAAATATTGAAGACTTGATAATGAATGAACAACTGCTAAAGTATAGACTTGGAGTTACATTTATTTTGTTTTACATATTGATTTATGGTCCTGGTGAACTTTCAGGAGACATATAGTCTCATATAGTGATATATTTCATCCTGTATCTTTCTTTGATCTTGCAATTCAGTTAAGTTCTTTATTCTAATAAGTTAAAATAAAAATTAGAAATATTCAAAACCTAATCTATAGCTTGAAAATTATGGTCTGGGAAATAAGAGTATTGTATAACTACCATGTCACACCTAGAACTATCCAGTAATGTAAGCACTTCTATCAAGATTTGAAAAGAGTAAATTGGAGGGCTAGCTCACCATAACAGCCCACAGTAGCAAGGCTGGTCCATCAGAATCACCTGAGGAAGCTTTAAAACTATTGCACGCCCTGGAAAGATGCTGATTTAGTAAATCTTGGGTGAGACCCAGCAATCTTTATTTTTTTACTTAAAAAAATCTCCCAGGTGATTTTTAATGCACAGTATGTTTTTTTTTATTTATTATTCCAAGGTATTGTGAGGGTACAAACATCCTAGTTACACTTTATGTCTTTGTCTCACCCAAATGCAGGTTAAAGGCGTGCCCTTCCCTCCCTTTAGTGCTCCTCATGTCCTTTAGTTGTAGATTCGCCCCCCATCCCCCTAATCCCTGGAGAGTATTTCTGCCATGTGATCACCCTAGTGTTGACTGTTATTTCTTTATATTGTCCTGATTAAAAGGCAGTAATACAGATCTGTTGAGACGCCACAAAAATTCACCAGGGCACCATCATCAGCAATAGCATATTTGTTAACCCCGGGAAAGACAAGCACCTGTCATTCTATTCTCAGCATCTTACTTCCAGAGCTTCAACTGATTCCCAACACCCTTCAACTCCTTCTCCCATTTTTGCTTCTTCACCCCATGAGATGGTGATGTACAGTAACAGGTACTAAGGCATACGGGTTCTAGAGTCAGTTTACATGGGTTCAAATCCTGGCCCTACCACTTCCATGATAAAGCTATTCATTTACCACTCTGTTCCTCCGCTTCGTTATCTGCAAGGGGATGGTGCTATCTACCTCCTGCGGTTGCTCTAAGACTAAGGATTAAACAATTTGCTGTATTTAAAGCACCCAAACTAGTACTTTGCATATAGCAAGTTCTCAGTGTTATTTTTCAACCACATGGTACATATTGTCTCTTAGATTCCTAGTCTATCCATTCATTCAGCCAACATGTATTTATCGAGCACTCGTTATTAATACGTGCTGTGCACTGTTCAAGACATTTGAGATACATCAATGAACAAAACCAAGAAAAATCCCTACCGTTGTGGGACTTTTTCGGGCAGCAGTATATTTATTTATAAACAATAAATAAATTGTACTTTAGAGAGCAATAAATGCTGTAGGACAAAAGATATAAGTGGGTAAGTGTCTTTGAAGGGTGGTAAGGGTGAGATTTAATATATATTAAATACAATATTCCTAAAATAAATCATTTTTCCAGGAAAATTAGACTCCCTTCTTGATTTCCATTTGCTGATAATCATTCTGTTACCCAGGTTTAGAAACTCAAGTCACTGTAGTTTCTTCTCTATTTTCCCCCAAATCTGCCATTAAGTCCCCTGTGTTTTTCTTTCGTAATGTCCTTTTAATCTACCCTGATTTGAGCACTTTTAGGCCTGGGTTACCGTCATAGCATCCTAACTAGTCTCTCCCTGCTCTAATCCAACCTGCACTGCACTAGCAAAGCACTTCCCGTAACAGCTTGATCATGTCTCCTCCTTTCTCTAATGCCCACAGAATTAATCCAAGGTTTTTTATAGATGTTCATAATCTGGCAATTCCACTTCTGGATATATACTTAAAAGAATTAAAAGCAGGAACTTGAACAAACATTTGTTTACTAATATTCATAACACTACTCACAATAGCCAAAAGGTAGAAACCACCCAAATGTCCACTGATGAATAAGCAAACTGTGGCATATACATACAATGGACATTAGCCTTAAAAAGGAAGAAAAGTCTGACACATGCTACAACTTGGATGAATCTTGAAGACATTATGCTACGTGAAATAAGACAGACACAAAAGGACAAATATTGTTATGATTCCAGTTATATGATTACCTAGAAAAGTTAAGTTCATAGATAGAACAGAAAGTAGAAAAATGTTTTCTGGGGCTGGGAGGAGGAAGGAATAGAGAGTTACTGTTTAATGGGTGCAGAGTTTCAGTCCAGGAGGATGAGAAAAGTTCTAGAGATAGATACTGGTGATAGCTGCAAAACAACATAAATATTCTTAATGTGACTGAACTGTATGACTTAAACATGGTTGAAATGGTAAATTTTATGTATCTTTTACTACAATAGAAAGTAGTGAGACTGAGGAACTAAATGTTTAATTAAATGTTTAAAAACTGATGTTTCAAATATTGGAAAACTTTTAAGTATGTTTGGAACATGTATTAAATTTCATAATGTCCCACTATGTAAAGAAACTCTTATTTTAAGTATAGACAAATATAATCTCACACTTATTTAAATTGCCAACTTTGTTTTAAAGCCTGGAGCAATGTTAACATAGCTATTTCCTTTCACTACCAGGGGAAAAGTATTCCATTTTACACCTCGACCCTAGTTTAAATTACAAAATCTACCTTTAAATAGTCCTGAATCATACATAATAAGCATCTAAATATTTATGGACTTACCTATAGACACACAAGTTGAATTAACAGAAGCACATATTAAATCAAAAGTACATGCCAGTACCAACAAAATGGCTTTATTATTGTCACTGACAACAAGCACAACACTGCAATTGTATCATTATTTTGTTTGGTTTCTTAAATATTACTTAAGTGTGCATTAAAAATATATGTTTACATTTAACAAATGTGACACATTAAAGAAGTCCTCTGTAAACATAATCCCTTCTCAATAGATTTTCCTGCTTTGTTTCATACATAAATAACTTAATCTACAAAGTCATAAATAAAATTATCAACTCTTACGGCCTAGAAGCATATACAAATTTTGAAGGTTAACAAAAGTGTTCTTCATGATTTTATAAACAACAACATGTTGTATTTGCAGTGTTTACTATCAAATGACTTACCATAAGTTCTTAGTGTCTCCCAACCTGTTCTGCCAATAATAGACCTTGCAGTGCATTTGGCAAAAATGTCATGCATTTAAAAAGTCAAAATGGTCAAAATCCTAGACATTAAAAATAGCAGAAAAGGTCCTATTTCAATATCACTAAGTCTTATTAAAACCACTGCAGTTTGAAAAACAAAAAATGCTACTAAAGAGTGAATGCTTGTACCATCATTTATATGGTATCTAACAAAATCTAAAATTTAAGAAACAATAAAATCATATTAAATCCTGAATTCTTACCAAAAAAGTGTCGACATTCTGGTATAGGAACAGAATCAATATATTAAAATTTATTTTCATATCATCACTTTGATGAGTTATAGCTTTAAGGGTAAAAAAATGACATAAAATGACTTCAAAAAGCCACACTTATAATTCCTGATACAGAACATTAGATTAGTTTTTGTTTGATGACTGGAAATCCTTATTTCTTCAGAAAATGTTAAATATCTGTTGAAATATACCACCTATCTAGTGATTTATTAAATAACCATTCAAGATTTATTAGGTTAAGCACTTAAATTACTTTTACGTAATAAAAGTAAACAGGAATTTTGCATGTTGGCTATGTTTCATTTTATACATTATTTTTTAGCCTTCATTTATACGGTATAAAACTTAAAAAAATTCTCAACTAACATTTTCATTAGATTTAAATGATTCAAACTATAAATAATACTAAGCTAAGCACTGTCATTTCCTTTAAAATCTAAGTTTCTAAAAGTTTTATTTTTCAATCAATACAAAAATTATCTGGTTCACATTATTAACTGCCCAACAAACTGTTTAAAAAACTAAATATTCTTTGCTAAAGAGCAGATTACTAGAAATGTTTTCCATGCTCTTATTTTTTAAAAAACAAGATTCTGATATAATGAATCTAAATCAAAATTCACAATGGTAGCTGAAATCCTGTCAACTTTCAGTCCAAAACATAAATCCAGCTTTTATGCATAAACAATTCAAAATTAAAGTTTATAATGGAAATGTCAACAAATCATAACTACTACACATCACTACTGATGGGTTCCACTATACTTCAACCAAGCACAGCAGATGTGCACATCTGATAGATAGACTGCTTAGAAAATTAAAGCTATCAGAGCTATAAATAAGGAATACATAAATATGAACATAA
>CAUYSK010086508.1:0-68606 GCA_963575035.1 Avahi laniger | reverse complement strand
TCTTGTATTCTCCTGGATAGAGCTGGAACCCATTCTACTAAGTGAGGTATCCCAAGAATGGAAAGACAAGCACCACATGTACTCACCATCAAATTGGTATTAACTGATCAACACATAAGTGCACGTATAAGAATAACATCTATTGGATCTTGGGCAGGGAGGAGGGGGGAGAAAGGAGGAGGGTCAGGTATATGCATACACAAAGAGTGCAATGCGCACCACCTGAAAAATAGACATATTTGAAACTTGGACTTAGGGCGGGAGGGGGGGCAAGGGCAACATATGTAACCTAAACATCTGTACCCCCATAATATGCTGAAATTAAAAAAAAAAGAAATACAAATGGAGTTTAAAAAAAAATTTGAATGGACTCTGTGGATTAGACAATAGAAATGTATCAGTGTTGAACTTCCTGATTTTGATGGCCTTTTGGGGAGAATGTCCTTGTTTGTAGCAATTCATTAAACACTGAAGTATTCAGAAGAGGCATCATGTAGACCACTTACTCTCACGTGGTTCAGGAAAAGAGGTACCTTGTACTTTTCTTGCCAACTTTTCTTTAAGGTTGAAATTATGTCAAAATAAAAGTAATATAAAATGATGAAGCAGAGTTAGAGACTTGACATGGAAATTTATATATATATATACATACACACACACACATATCAGTTGAATGTTATGAATCTTGAAAATTTGAGAGCTAGTGCGTTATAGAGTGAAATCGTATATTGAAAAGAAAAAACCAGAAGGAAAACCATTTTTAAAAGTTGGCAGAGCTTTAGAATTTTCATACCTATACAAAAAAATTAATATTTTACTCAGCTAGAATATATTTTTGTACTATAGGGAGGTGACTTTTACCTTATTTGAAAAGAAAGGCATTTATAATTCTTTCATTATATAAAGCTAAACCATGAATATGTGGACTCTTTCTTTTAGAGCTCTTTGAATCTGGCTGAACCTGTGGGCTCAAGTGTTCCAGACTGAACATTTTTCAAAGCTGAATTAAGCCGTTCAACATTATAGATGCTGTTGTATGTTTTAGTCAAGGGTCTTTTAGTTTTAAGGTCTGGAAACCCAAACTCGCCCAAAATGCAAGAGTTCAGGAAGGCTGCCTGGGCCCTCCTGTTCTGCAAGTGACTGGGTGAAGAAAGATTATTTTTTAAGACAGGGTTATGGGAGACGAGAGACAAAGATATTTTCTAAATATTCTAGAGAATATTTTTTCTTATTGATGTGCATTGCCCTGGACTCTGAGAGAACATGTTTAAAATTTTAGTTTTCAATTTTTGAAATTGAATTATCTAATTAGATTATACCAAAAAAATTCTATAATGTATATGAAGTTAAATTGGATTTCAGACGTTTTGAAAAGTTGCTTTTTATTTAGCAATAGATAAAAGAAAACTTTATATCTAGGGATTTTCATAACACACAAACAAATTACCACAACACAGTTGTAGAAGTTTGAACGAGAGCTACCAAGAGTGCTTTTCCATGATGTGGTAACTTTGGTTGAAGCAGAGAGGACTTTCCTTATATTTTTAAGAATCATTTCATTGCTCCTGAGTTTTTCTCATTATAAAATAACTGTTTTGAACTGGAACTAAATGATCTTAGTCTGCAGCTCTAAAATTGTAATCTCTGAAGAGTTACAGGTAAAGAGAAAATTTTTATGGTGGGGCAGGAGAGAGAACAATGGGAGAGACGAATGGAGCAAAAGGAGAATGAAAAAATAAGACAAGATATCAGTGATGACAGTGTACCATGAATGACAAGTATGACACAGATTCTACTCTCTATAGCTAGGTCCAGCACTGTACGTATATACACATGTACACAGTCATGCAGAACGGAATGGTGCAGGCAGCTCTAGGTGCATTCTTCGTATGTCCAAAGTCAAGGAGAGTGCAGTGAGCAGTGTGATCTTGATGTCTTTAGAAAAAGCACCGTAGCTTCTCCATTATAAGAATGGAGCTAAGATATGAGATATGAGCTAAGTCTTAAAGAGAGGGAATTACGTAGAGCCAGGAAGATTGGAGAGAGGATGGATTTTCAGGAGAAATCACATGAGTATTGATAGGAGAGGTGGTTGGAGTAAGCCAGCTACCTTGAGTCATCTTATAGACTCACTGAATGTTACAGCTGGAGAGAACCTTGAATACCATTTGGTATGTTCATTGCAGGAACATCAGAGATGTTTGATCCTCCTTATATGCAAAGTGTTGTCTGAATTTGAATTTCTTGGTGAGATAGTATATACAGTATTCATGAGATTCACTAAGTCATTTTTGACCCAAAAGTAATAAAGAATCATTGATTTATTCCAATCTCCTAAATTAACAATGAGAAAACAAAAGCTTGGAGTATTCATTAAATACTATTTCAATAAGATTCTTAGATATAGCATTCTATTTTCACATTAAAGATGATTATTTCTAGATTTAGTTTACATCATTTAAAAACTATTTTAAGAAGAGAGCTGTCTATCCGATGTGGAGGTCTTAGGTCTTTTATTATGTCAACTGTAGAATGTTCTAATGTTTCTGGCTTTTTCAAAATAACACATTTTTTATTATGGTAAAATATACATAACAAAAAATTTACCACCTTAACTGTTTTTAAGTATACAATTGAGTGGTATTAAGTGCCTTCATATCATTGTGCAAGCATCACTAGCATCTATCCATAGAACTCTGTTTGTCTTGCAGAACCGAAACGCCGTACCCATTAAGCAATAGCTCCTCATTCTTCCCACCCCTTAATCCCTGGCAGCCACTGCTCTATTTTCTGTCTCTGTGAATTTGACTACTCTAGATAGCTCAAATAAGTGGAATCATGTACTATTATATGTCTTTTTGCAACTGGATTATTTCATTTAGCATAATTTGCTCAAGACTCATCCATGTGACACATGTAATATGTCAAAATTTTTTTCCTTTTTAAGACTGAATAATATTGCATTGTACGTATATAGCACATTCTATATACGTTTATCCATTCGTTTATGGATACAAACTTCGGTTGCATAAACCTTTTGGCTGTCGTGAATAATACTGCTGTGAACATGTGCATACCAATGTCTCTTCAAGCCCTTTCATTCCATTCCTTTGGTTATATATGCAGAAGTGAAATTGTAGATCACATGGTAATTTTATTTTTAATTTTTTGAGGAATTGTCATACTGTTTTCCACTATAGCTGTACCATTAATATCCCCACAAACATTGTACAAGGGTTCTATTTTCTCCATATCCTTGGCAACACTTATTAGTTTATGGCTTTTTGACAGTAGTCATCCTAATAGATATGAGGTGGTATCTCGTGGTTTTGTTTTGCATGTCTCTAACTATTAGGATCTTTTTGTGTGTTTATTGGCCATTTATGTAATTTCTTTGGAGAAACATCTGCTCAAGTATTTTTCCCATTTTTCAACCAATTTGTTTTTTTTGTTTTTGTTGAGTTTTAGGAGTTCTCTGTATATTTTGGCTATTAATCCCTTATCAGATACATAATCTTGAGAGAATGACCCTAAGAGTTCTCATCATGTAAAAATATGGAAAATATCTTGTACTAGGATTCTCCAGAGAAACAGAACCAACAGGACGTGTGTACATATATGTCGAGGGGGGAGTGGAGTGGGGAGAGAGAGAAAGAGAGATTTAGTTTAAGGGATCTGTTCACGAGATTGTGAGGTTTGGCAAGTCTGGAATCTGCAGTGTAGGCTGCAGGGAAGAGTTGTGGTTTGAATCCCAAGGCAAACTTCTGGCAGAATTCCTTCTTCCCTGAGGAAGTCAGTTTTTTTTCTAGTAAAGCCTTCAATGGATTGGATGAGGCACACCTATATCATGAAGGGTAATCTGGTTTACTCGAAATTCATGAACTTAAATGATAATCTGATTCAAAAAACACCTTCACAGAAATGTTCAGAATAATGTTTGACCAAATATCTGTTCACTGTGGCCCTGCCAAGTAGACGTAAAATTAACCATCACACCATGTTAACCTCATCAACAAAATGATAATATTAGATAGTATAAGACATTTTATGACAACATTCTATATTTTTTGTTGACAACATTCTATATTTTTATAGTTTCAGTTCTCACTTCTGTAGTATTTTGTTTTGATCAGCCACCACCCCCACCACCAGCAGCCCTTCTCCCTCTGCTCTGTTGTGATGTCAGGGGTTTTGCTGTGTGGTTATAGCAAATCAAATTCTCTGAAGTTGTCTGGTCTATTTGATCCACATTAGAAATCACATATTGGATGTTTCTGCTGTTTCCCTGTGATCCTAAGAGACCTCTTGACTGCAGGGATAAAGCCTGTATGTTTCTCTCCCTAAAAACAAGACTTTAGTAGGGAATGGAGTTGCTACACAGTCACCAGACAGCCCAGGAAGCATTTTTGGATGAGCATAACATAGCCCAAATTTTCCCTAGCAAAGCAAAAGACTGACGAATCATTAATATAAACCTCTAGAATGTTCCTGTGGCTTTGACTTTTAATGGATTATTGCCATCTCTTTTAGCCTGTTTTCTGTTCATTCCTGATCCTTTTTGGCCTCCTGTTCCTTTCCATATCCTCTCACTATCCCAGCTTTTGCCTGGAATTTTCCACCCATCAGCATCTTCTCTCTCAAGGTGATTATGTAACTGTTTATTTGGTGATTTATTCCATTGGATACTCTCTGGACAAGACGATTTTCTTAATCTTCCTTACTTCCTATGGCTCCTGGACTCATACTGTGGGTCCCGGTTGCCTTTTAAAGTAATTTATGTCAATCATTTTTAATAGATTTTTGCATTTTTCTGTCTTCTTAGCTATTTTTCATGTGGGAATTCATACTAAGTAAAAATGCCATCTGTCCTCGGGAGATGGCATTTTCTCTCCAGCTTAATATTACTAACCTGAAAATGAGCAAGTTAGAATTTATGACGAGTAAGTTGTCTTCCAGCTCTGAAGCTATTTGAGTGTGTTGGTAAAATGATGTTGAGGTTTCCACAGGCATTGCAGAGGACTCAGAAAATCATGAAATTTAGTAAATGCCTCACTCGTTCATAGTTGGGCATGCGTCCTGTTTTTAATGTTGTAATCATCCAATATTCTCAGACTCGAGGATTTCTGACTGTACCTAATTGAATTTTTCATTTAATTTGAGACTTTATTCTTCTTCACAGTCTGGACTGAACTTCTCTTGTTACCATACAGTTTACTCTTATAGGAAGTGGGTGTAAAACATTCTTTCTGCAGCATCCCAACAGACACCAAAAGATAAATGAGACTCCAACAGAATTGTAATTCATGATCCCCGCACTGCTTAGACAGTGGGCTTTGAAGGGTTCATCAGTGCCCGGGTGTGGGCAAAACATCACTGAAGTTTAGGAAGGAATAGTCGGTACCTCCATTACGGTTATTATTTTAATCTTAACCTTCAAATTATTTTCATTTATATGTTTCATAATGCATATATTATTACACTAGCAAATATATAGAAAAGCCTAACACTATCTATATCCATGTATATAGTATGCTTGCTCAAAACTTTCTTTTTGTTTGGGATGTTTGATTAAAAATCTTGGAGGCCAAATGTTTACCTTAGAAAATTTTTAATCTTATATTAATTTAAATATATAAATGTAATATAATCTCATATTGATATAAAGGCTCTTAGCCTTTTTAAACTCATTATTGATGATTGCCCTTGTTCATTTGCTATTTTAGATGTAAAGTCATTGGGGTTTTGTGTCCATCAGACTTCCTTGGTTTAGGCAAGGATGCTGAAAACGGCACTGGCTGGGTCACAAAATTAAAGGAGAAGCTGGGCGATTTGGCCTCCTAAGAACAGAGCTATCTCAGCCCTAGACCTCAGGAGTGAAGTCACTTGGATTAACCCTGACAGCCCAGCCATTGATTGACTCAGCTCTACTTACCTCCCCTCCCTGAGTGTCTCCTCTCAAGACTCGCATTTCCAAGAGGAAGAGTCTGATGGTTCACCTTGAATCAGATGCCACACCCCTAAAAATTCTTTTATCAGCATCAGTCCATGTCTATTTCCTGTGAGGTGAGGAGGAAAGTTCTTTTCCAGCCATCCATGTCTATAAATTCTGACTCTAGAGCATGACTACTTGCTGGAGAATGCCAATTCTGCTGACATAATCTTTTCTTCATATCCAAAAAGAGAAAAAACTGATGAATGATTACTCTGAAATGTCACTTTCCTGCTGGGAGCAAAACTTGATTTTTACTTGGTTGTGTTTTTTTTTTTTTTCTTTCCTTTTACATTTCAGTTAAATGACTTTTGAATTCTTAAACTCTCTCGAGAAAATTGAAACAAAATAATCACCAAGGGTCAAATATAATTTAAGACATTTTCATTAATAATTGGAAATCCTTAGAATAAATTTTAGTAAATTTAGAAGCAATTTTAAATTAAATTTGCTTTTCTAAATTATATAAATAAATTACTATACTCTTATGCTACCATGAAATTTAAATTTAATCACTGTGCCTTTAACTTATAGAAAAAGACATGATAAAATTTTAGATTTAAATTTAATTTTTCTGAAATGCAGAATGTCTGGAGTATAGGTAGAGGATGCATTTTGGAGAAAACTGACTTTAAGAGCTAGTTCCCTTTCTTCAGATATTCTGTTAGAAAATACTTAAAGAAAAAATTTCAAGCATAGCTTAGATAGTCTTGTTTGAATTGGAAAATTATTTAGTGAGGATGTCAAATAATGAACTTTTTTAAAGGCAAAATTTGAAGGACACAAATTAAAATTCTGTTTAGGACAGAATGTGTGCATAGATGGAGTAGGTCATTAAGTCAGTAGGGATATAATTAACATGGAACCAAAACACTCTTCACCCCTCTGCTTAAGTATATTTCCACCACTGAAACACTCATTTGATTGAATGTGGCCTTTGAATTTCATGGTACAAGTCAGATGTCATCTTGGAGAAATCAACGATATCCCCATTTTAAAGCTCAATTGGTGCCTTTCCTCTACTTGGCTTCTAAGATAAGCAACCAGATCCTAAAACTAATATGACACCTGGGAGGTACTTTTCAAAGCAGGAAAATCACAGAGTGAAAGCCCACAATTTGGGTACAACTCATCAAGTCTAGAGTGGGTCAAGGGTAGGAGCACGGCACCGTCAGAGGTAACCAGAACCCCTGGCATGAGGAGCAGGAGTGTGAAAATCGAGAAAAGAGACCTTACTCGTAATTCTCTTGAAGGTGTGTTATGATTATGTTTAAGCAGGTGAAATTAATGAGATAATAAGACTGAAATACTTGGTTATACCTCTTCATCATAGCCCTCAGTCTGTAATCTCTCTAAAGGAAAAGAACAGGTTCTATTAACGGTGTTGGTTTAAACGGGTGCACTTTATTTGAAACTTCCAAGCAGATCAGGTGTGATTTTTCCAGGGTTGATAGATGGAACATAATTTTATGCATATTCACAGGTTACCTATTATGTGACAACACCATATAGAACATTATCAACTTCACCAGCATTTGTTAGTGGGCAGGGTGAGGAAGAGGGAGGGAAGGAAACACACCATTCAAATAACAATTACATGCCCAAAAATGTATTAGAGACAAATAGTTTAAAATATAGAAGATCAAAAGAAATAGAAATTGGTGTGATCAGGAGCAGGTTACACGTCAGCATAGGGGAACTAAGAAAGGAAGTGGGCTTTAGGGATGAGCAGGATTTGGATATGAGAAACAGAAAATACAAAGGCCCTTCTGTATTTTGGCTATGTAGAAAGACTGATTTCGGATCCTTTAATGTGACGTTAAGTCCACTGGCTGCTTTGAGGGAACAAAATTTTACTATTAGTTTAAGAAAACGTATAGCAATTGGAAGCTCTTTACATGAATAATTAAAGCAAGAAGCATGTCTTGTCTCTTCCTTGCAGGTGTATCTGCTCAGCTCACCAGCACCCGGCACCGGCGCAACACATCTGTAGGAACACCATTTTGGATGGCTCCTGAGGTCAGATAGAGTTTCAAGGGAGATAGATGTAATAGTTGATACTTTCTGACTTTCCTTTTCATGTACACTCTGTCTCCGTAAGTGTTTTGGAATATGCCAGAAGAAAATTTCAGCTGTGTTACTGAAATGCGAGATTTTCGCATGTGTGAGAAGGAACATGGAAGGTGCTCCGTAATGAATGAACACATGAATGAAAGGTTGAACGTGTGAATCAGATGAGGGGGAGACAAACTACTCACAAGTTTGATTTTTCATTAAATTTAGTTGATTAGCATGGATCTATATTAATGATATTTACATTCTGTTTAAAATTATAACAGAAGCATTATGAGAACCCCCAGCCTTTGTTAGATCGGATTCAGGTCCACTAACCTACGTGACAGGTCCCCATGTGGCATCACTCTGCCCAGGGGGACTGCTGAAATAGTTGAGGCAAAAAATTTCCAAGAGTCACATCTTCTCCCCACAGTCGCTGTTAATGCCTTTCAGTCTTTTTAATTATGTTTATCACTTATAATGAACATTTATTTTTGAAAACTCTCAGTAACTGTTGGGAAAAGCTCTGCTATTTATCTACAATTTTCTAGGGAGTGAAGGGAGGAGAAGTAATTCAACTGCTGTATTAATATTACAAAATCTTATAATTAAATTTGTTTGAGGATTAAATCTTGGTATACTGTTTTTATTTGAATACTAATCCAATTATTACTTGCCAAAAAAGTTAAAGTGTAAACTTAATATAAAATATGGAGAGAGGATAAATTATTTTAAGAAACTTTAAAAAAATTTAATGGATTAAAAAGCTTTTTAACAGGAAGTACATCTTAGAATAAAAATAGAAAGTTATATAAGCAAAAACTAAATTGAATAAGAGAATCACAAATAACAGCTTTTTTAGTTTGTTCTGATATATTATCAGTGTTTTTAAAACTTGTGAAAAATTTACAAAGATAAGTTAATAGAAATGTAGTTATAATACCAAATATTGCATTTTATTTGCATATATTAGTAATAAATATAATAATAAGTAATATTACATAAAATAATTATATCATTATATAAATAATACCCTAGCTTTATGGTTTTTGTATGTTAATTTATAGTAACAAAGCCATTGTTGTATATTCGTTTGCCATTTAGTAAAAACACTCCTTTAATGTGGAATTGCTAGACAGTCATTTTTCTGGTGTCATTATTATTAATAGACCTCTGGTATCACACATAAAGCTTGAAAGTTCTTTCCTGCTTAGCAAACTAATGAATATTATAGAAAAGAAAAAACGTTCACTGCAATTTTTTCAAGCTGTCATATAAATATATGTTCGAGATTTTGTGCATATTATATTCATCTCTCTCTTTAATAAATACTTTCCAAACTTGAAGAAGAACATATTTTGATTAAACAGTTTCCTGGCTAATCAAGATATCCCATATATACCACTCTGTGTTATTAATGACAAACTTCTAAGAATTAGAAAGCAATAAGGTAAACAAATATAAATATAATAGTGGCATAAAAGTATTTCAGTGTTTTTAGGGCCTCAGTGGGGAGATTTTTCAAATCAATTATCAGTTGAAAAGTGAAAATTTTTTTTTATTTCCAAATATTACGGAGGTAAAAAACTTTTTTGGTTTCATGTTTCGATTTGATTATGCTTGAGTCAGGGTTGTAAGTGTGCCCATCGCCCAGACAGTGTTCATTGTACCCGTTAGGTAGGCTTTAGCCCATTCCCTCCTCTCCCCTCCCGCCTGCTTGATTTCCACTGAGTTTTACTTCCCTCTGTGCACATGTGTGCTCATCACTTAGTTCCAGTTTGATAGCGAGGACATGTGGTGTTTGTTTTTCCATTCTTTAGATATTTCACTTAGGATAATGATTGCAGTTCCATCCAAATTGTTGCAAAAGGCCTTAATTCATCCTTCCTCGTGGTTGAGTGGTACTCAACCACACACACACACAACACATTTTGTTAATCCACTCATGAATTGATGGGTACTTGGGTTGATTCCACATCTTTGTGGAATTGTGAATTTTGCTGCAATAAATATTCAAGGCAGGTATCTTTTTGATAAAATGACTACTTTTCCTTTGGGTAAATACCCAGTAGTGGGATTGCTGAATCAAATGGTAAGTCTAAAGTGAAATTCTTAATTTGACATTTTTAAATTAAATTCCTTATCAAAGGTAGAATTTGTTGATTACATATAGCCATACTTCCCAAACTGGAGCATATGTTTGCCAGGATGAAGGGGACAAGGAAATTAGTGACTGTGGTAGGTGATCGTACAACTTATGTCCAAATCAGAACACCTGGGAGAGTGAAAGGGAGTGATATTTATAATGATTCTAGGACAGCAGGAATAAAACAAGAATGTCTCAGGCAAACGGGTCATAAATTCAGGTGAGCCTGTGGAGAGATGTTCTGGGATCATGTGTGAAACCATAAAATAATGCATTATCCTGAAGCAACAGTTTTACTAGGAAAAAAAACGTGGTGGGGCAAAAAATATTATTTTTATGCTGAGACAAATACATATTACACAACAGAATGGAAAATTCATATGAATGCATTTTTAAAATTTTAACAACTTTATAGAGATATAATTTACATACTATACAATTTACTCATTTAACATGTACAATATTCTGATGTTTAGTGAATATGCACAGGATTTTGCAACCATTATCACAATCTAGGTCTAAAACATTTTTGTTCTTCTTAAAAGAAACCCTGTACTCATTTACATTCACTCCCCATCTCCTCCCAAACTCCCCTACCCTAGGCAACAATTAATCTATTTTTTGTCTCTATGAACTGGCATTTTCTAGACATTTCATAGAAATGGAATCATACAGTACATGGCCCTTGTGTCTGGCATCTTTTACTTAGTGTAATGTTTTCAAGGTTCATCCATGTTGAAGCATATATCAATATTTCACTCCTTTTTCATGGCTGAATAATATCCCATTATATGTATATACCTCATTATGTTTACCCACTCCATCTGTTGATGGACATTTGGTTTTTTCCCACTTTGGGGCCATTATGAATAAAGCTGCTATAAACATTTGCCACATGAATTTTTAATGTAAATCTTGAGACTCTTAGGCTTTTTCTCAGAACTTCAGGCTATGCTCTCAGATTTCAACAGTTCACTCTTGTGTGATATTAAACATACTTTGGTAGAAATCATTGAGAAGCAGCATGTAAGAGTCATATTGACCCTAAGTTGGGAAACTGTATTCTCTGTCTCTCTCAGTCTATCTATATACATGTTTGTATATACACATATGTAATTTATTTATGTATTTATTATTAGCCTTCAGTTGCTTAGAAATACATTGGTTTATGGCCTTCTTGTTTATTTGCCCATGAACTTGCCACCCAGGCTAGAACTGACAGTAGCATACCTTTGCCTCTGTCTGTTCCTCTGCCCACCTCCATGCCTCCTCCCTAGAGTAACTGTTGTCCAAATGTTGTGTTTATCATTGCCCTCATTTTATTCTTTTGATCATACTTATATGCTTACATTTAAACTGTTTCCTGTTATTTCCATTAGCATCAGGCTGGAATAAAGATTTATTTATGAAGGAGTCACCCTTTCTGCATGAAGTGTGTAAATGTTATTAACTAAACTCCAGTTTGCCAACAGGGATTTTTAAAATGTGTTAAGCTTGATCTTAAGAGCAGACAGGAAGATAAAATATTGCTCCAGACAGGACCTTAAATTTCTTTCACTTTATATATCATTTTACAGTACTATAGTTAAATGATAGAACTCTAATCTACTATCATCCAAAAATCATTTTTTATTTTTCATATGGGTTGGCATTTACAAAATGTAAAATTTTTTAAATGTAAAAAATGTTTTTTTAAGATACGGAGTTGAATTTCCTTTTTGTGGTTACTGATATTAACAATTATCATTCACAGCCTATCTGTATTTGTACTTACACACTTACAGATAAATTGTGAAGTAATTAATGCAATAATTTTTCTATACAATGCTATCTTATAATGTTGCAAAAACAAGTCTTCCTTTTTTTCTTGTTTCTCAATTACATCCTTTGATTAGTGACACGTTTTGAAACTTGGTTGTAGTTTCATAATTTAGGGTAGCCCCAGATAAGCTGTTGGTAAGTCTTCATCTGTGTTTATTTTTATTCAATTGACTTTTCTTTCATTAATGGCTTAAAACTTTTGCATTCCTCAAACTTATCTCATTCCTTCCTTGGTTACCCTTCTCTTCTAGTTGCCAGTAACGATCAAGGCCATCTAACTAGACTGCCCTCGAGTTTATTTTTCTTTACTTCCTCCACTTTAAAATTCTGCAAAGAATTATCTTTGCCCAAGTGAACGTGTCCATTCTGTCATCAAATGTGTATTGTATGACGACCGCTACACAATCTTTAGCTATGTATTTGATACTATCCGTTTCCATTTGGGACATTTTTCCTTTCCTCTTTTTGATCTAAATTTTTGAAAATATTCCTTTTCACAGACTTCTTTCTTTATATTTGTAAACCTGCTAAGATATTCTCTGTTCTCATAATAAAAATAGTACTACTAATAATAATTTCATTTGTTATTCTCTTTCTAAATTACTGCCTTTATCTTTACTTGTAGCTATCAAACTTCACCATTTTAAACTCTTTAAACACTTTGTCTAAATATTTTGCAACATGCATATTAAAGTCAAAAACTTTGCCTCTTTGTTGTTGTTGTTTTCTACTAGGTGATTGCATGTGAACAGCAATTGGATACCACTTACGATGCCAGATGTGACACTTGGTCCCTGGGTATCACGGCCATTGAGCTGGGTGACGGAGACCCTCCGCTAGCTGACCTGCATCCCATGAGAGCGCTCTTCAAAATTCCAAGGTCAGATCAGGACCATTATCTGAAGCCCATTTTCTTCCTCCAGCCACTGAGTGTTCATCATGCTCATCGAGGAAATATTCAGATATATTCCAGCTAACTGGGAGCCAAGTGGCCTGGAATATTACACTGCTTCTTCCAAAATGCTGTCTTTGTTCAGTAGTTGCATTTCCCTGGTCTAAGTAAAAGAGCTTTCTCTTGAGAATCAGTGTGTTTTTCCCTCTTTAGCTAGGATTTGAACTCAGAAAATAACAGTTCCTCCCACTCTTTGTCCTTTCCTCGGTGTGTCAGTGAGGCACCTTTGTCCCCAGTCAATGCAACAGTGCTTTGCTTTGCTTCACCCACCAATCTGGTCATTTTTTCCTACTTGCCAAGACTTCTCTTTGTTTGGAAGTTTACAATAATACTATTGCTAGGAAAATTATAAATAAAATTTATTGATAAAGCAATAATTTTAAACAAGTTAATATTTTGAGTATATCAATACAAAATAAATTTAGAAGAATAACCTCTTTAATGCCATGAAAGCACTTTGCTGTCTATGTAGATACCACCCTTTCAGTGTGTATGTCAACCGATTTCCCTCTGCCTATCCTATTACTAATTTCTTCAAATGCTATTTTATATATGCATTGATTAGTTTCTAGATATTTCAGAAAACACTGCCTATCTCTATTAATGGTGTTATTTTTGAAGACATTCTTAAGGGTTTTGCCTGGTACCGTAATTCTAACGGAATCCACACACAGAGCCTGGGGTGACAGGGATTCAGGGCATAGTGGTAGGGTGGTATGTTACAGTTTGTTACCATTCTCTCCAATGGACAAATTTTGTGGTTCCAATACTTATAAAGCACAGAATCATACGAACAAAACCCTGGAGAGAACATGCTGGTCCTAAAGAAATAATGCCAATATGGTACATTCATTTCCAGATGGATTCATTTGGAATATTCGGCATGTAATTAAATTATTATAAGACCAAAGCATTTGAATTTGCTTTTAATTTCACCTTTGAATGTTCTATCCTACCTATATGTTCCAAATTGTAATACCTTAGATATTTACCATCCTTTCCGTACTCCTTATTTGGTAAGTGGAGAAACAGGGTCACAGAAAAGAAAGGAAGATCTTCTCTATACCAACTCGAAGACATCTCATTAAATTTAAGGAAAACAGAAACAATTTGTATTTTTAAACTGTTATTGTCATTCAGTATGTAAGATGAAGTGCTATACTTTCTGAACAATTTTAATTGTGCCATTTTATTAGCCTGATGTTATTACTCTTGGTGATGATGCCACATGAAGGAAGGATGAAACCTTTGATATGAATTGTAACTAGGTAATATGCAATGTGCAAAGTAAATCTGGAAACTGTGTCATCTTAGTTATTTCTAATTATTTCTACCACCAGTATATCTCTAATAATGGAATTCTGAGAATACTGACCATAGGAATAGGTACAAAAAGGAAATCCGAAAAGCTACCCAGTTCTGAGTGTTCTGAAATCATCAAAACTTTATTGTACTTAAGGCAAGCCAGTAAATCTCATAAAAGGGCATTTTCAGGAGGACAAGAAACAAAACGAGATTTTCGGAGAGAAGAATTTCTTCATTAAATGTGCAAATCAGCAATCTTTAAGTAGTCCTAAGAATTGTGAAATTGTGCTTAGGCGTGATCTGGGATAGATGAGTAGCTGCACTTTTCTTTAATGAGCCTGTACAAACTGTACATTAATTTCATTATAAGCTATTTAAGGAGAAATGCAGAACTGAAGACAAAGTATTTCCATTCTGCTAATGAAAACAAAGAGCTGTTAGAATTAACATAAAGAAGCACTTTAGCAAATTCGACTATCATGGTTGATCAATGTTGCTTGATTACAGAGTTAGATCAGCCTCATTTTCAAATGATGTTCCTTTGTATTCAACGAATGTGCCAAAAGAGAAAAGATTTGTTCAGCTTAAAATGAAAGGAATTAATAACAAAATTTTTAAGTGGCATTCAGAGCTTTATGGCTGATAAATATTCTTCAATTCCTTACTTTTGTTACACTTCATAATACTTGTTTCCTGCCATGTATCCAGTAACAAAAGAGCAACTCATAAAGGTATTCTCCGGTGCCCCTCTTGGCTGTAGTTTCCTCCCTATTCCGAACAGGTCACCGCTGTCCTCCCGGGATAGTCCTCAGAGACTTCTGTGGGACTCATAGAAAGAAATCTTTCCCCCAGTATTCATTGATTCTATTCTGCTAACTTATCAATGCTTTCTCTTAGGGCTTTCAGGTAAAAACAAGAAGATTCTTTAAAAGAAAAAAATTAACAGTTGGAAAAATGGGGTCATATCTTAGATGCTTTCAGAGAAACAAGGAACCTGTCATTTTATATCAGGAATGATTAATACCTAATTATCTGGCTTGAAATTGGAAAGTGATGGCAATCCTTGATGATGACTGGCAGACCGTGAGATTGCAGTGTGCATTAGTCCATCGGGCACTGCCTCTCACTCTGTCCTGACTGAGCAATGTACACAGTCCAACATTGGTTCTGATTTCTCTAGGAATCCACCCCCCAAACTAAGGCAGCCTGAGCTGTGGTCAGCGGAATTCAATGACTTCATTAGCAAGTGAGTAACAATAGAGTCTTTAAGAAAAACCAGAGATACTATCCTGATATAACTGCATCTCCTATTTCTTCTTTCCCATTATTTTATTCAAAAGAAGCATCTGGAGTGTCTTTTAAATGTTCAGTGAATTCATTATTACTCAAATGATGGTCTTAGGCTCATGTTTATTCACTTACTGATAGTTATGCTTTTGCGGACACTGGGTCACGCATGGACACGTTCTCCTGTTTACCTAATTCTATAGCCATCTCTCAACATCTCCCACCCGCTCACCCGGGGTCGGCTTAGCTAGGTGTTGAACCCTTCATTTATCCGCATCACTGATTCTCATTACAATCAGAGAATTTCCTTTACAGTCAGTGACTCAGATAATTATATCTGTAAAATGTTTATGCCTTTGAAATTCAGTAATCATTTTTATTTTGGCAAATATTTAGCACAAGTGTAGCGCCTCTGGACAATTCACTAGAAGCTAGGAATCAACAGTTTCTATAAATCTGCCCCACAAATCTTTTATCACAATTTTTATTTTGCCTTCACCTTAAACAAATATAAGGTAAGGGACCTACCCCTGGTGGTAAAGGGGAGAGAGGGGTCATTCAGATTTGGTGTGCCAAACTCTACTCAGAAAATGCAGAAAGGGCAAGGAAAGTAGAGGAACCAGCCCTGTTCATACATCCTAGCACTGGTTTCCCTCCCAAGAATACCTCCTTATTCATCTATAGACAAGAGGCTTAGATTTAAGAATGTGTGAAAACCTGACAAGGATTGATGATTTTTTTTTTTAAAGTTTTCACTTGACCAGGCATTACTAAGCCTGTGCAATGCACTACATCATATTTAATAAACTGTAATCACATTTCTCAAATCTCTTAGCAGAACCACTGGTAACTTTGAAGGGACCCCTCACGATTCGCAGTGTGTACCCCAGGGCTGCAGATCAGTGGAGCTCAGTGGCATTGACATATTTGTCACAATTTCCCCTGTGAGAAACATTTCCTGGTTTTCACAAACAGTTAGTATTCTGTCCTCTGTGCTACTGTATTTTGTTCCTCTTCCTCTAGTAACATCATCAGTTTTATTTAGCTTACTGGTTTTGATGTCTTTCTCTCTAACTGAATACTAACTAACTGTCCTACTTGTCTCTGTAACTCCAGCCTAGTAGGGTACCTGATACACATTAGCTATTTGATAAAATTTTACTTAAATAAGATAGTATCATATGTGACTTTTCTGAATACATAGATACAAGTACTACAGATATCAGAAATTGATGCATTCCTTAAACTAAATGATATCTAAGAGCACTCATTCTTATTTTTAGACATTGTCATCTTTATTCCTTAGCATATTTTAGCATTCCTGGCAAGTATTTTTTGGCTAAGCCCAATGAGATAAATTGCCAAATTATCCTCCCACGAGGATCAGCAATACTGATTAGAAATGGCATTGCTCAAGCCGAAGCATGAATTTCTTCTGCCGTTGCTTTTTTTCTTGTTTTACTATCCCCAGATGACAGCCCAGTTTTCTCATAATCATCGATCCTCTAAATCCGAGGGTTGGAAGGGTCTTGGACAGTTGTATATCCCAAACTTGCCGCCAGAGCTTAAATCCTTCTCAAACATGAGCACCGAGCAGCCATCCAATTGGTGCTTAAACATTGCTACCAAAAATAACCATGCTTCCCAGTGCCGCCCATTCTGCCTTGACAAGCCTCACTTTTGAAAAGGTCTTTACACTGACCCGAAATCTGTTTCTCTCTTGATTCCACCAACCAATTCTAGGATTTTTTTCCCCCTTGTGACCACTGAAAACTAGTCAAATTCCTCTTCCAAATATTTGAAGATAGCCATCACGGCTGATTAAACATCTTATGTTTGTTGAAATACTCCTCCTGTGATGTTGTTCCAGATGCTGTCACCAGCCTTATCCTTTCTCGTGAATATGGTTTAGTGGAATCTATTGAGAGGCGTGACATACACTAGTACATCTACTATACGTCTTCAGAAAATACCTACTAACATGGAATTTAAATATCCTCGGAGGATGAGCCTTCTCAAATGGGTTAGCAGTTTTATCACACAGAAAGAAATAGATCAGTTGGGAGGACGTTAGGCAGCATTTCTTAAGGGAAACTGAAAAGTTTGTTTTAATTTTAGGTAAGGATTAAAACTGTAATGACTTCGCTGTCATTTATCTTTATCTACTGACTTGTACAGGGGACTTTGCCACGGAGACAGTTTAATTATCACTACGTGATAGTGCTCGCTGGGGGAAGGGAAGTGGCATTTAGTTGAAAGTTGGTATCACTGCAGCACAATCACTCACAGATGTGTGCACTTTCACAAACATCCATCTCATCGTATTGCAGTTCGATATTTTTTGAGATGTGCTTGGGCTGAGCATTTATGTGGAGCATTGCTCTCGTATGAGAGTCATTCTTTAGGAATACGAATAATAGTTTCAAAACTCACTTATCTGATAATTGCATGTTCTTTTTTGCCAGTGCAGGTGCTTGACTAAAGATTATGAAAAGCGTCCAACAGTGTCAGATCTTTTACAGCATAAATTCATCACTCAAATTGAGGGCAAAGATGTGATGTTGCAAAAACAACTAATGGACTTCATTGACATTCATCAGTGCATGGGAGGCACAGAAAAAGCCAGGTAATCAAACGATACCTTGACTTCGAAAGTCCAAAAATTATCTGAAAACTCTGAACAGTTTTACAGTGCAATAGTTGTTAAGGCGAAAACCAAACTCATTTAAGTTCCCTGGTTGTGATTTGGAGGAGACGGGGTACTCGCGTGAAAAGTGAGTGTCACAGGTTGAGTTGCATACTGATATTGGTAAAATTATTGACTGCATTTTTTAAACAACTTCATCAGAACAAAGAATGTAAACTTCAATAGATCATTAGTATTGGTATATATTTTCTTGTATTTTCTGCTCTTCTATAAAGTAGGATATCTTAGATTTTGGATTTCAAAAGAAATGTAAAACTTGAAAACTTGTTGGTATCATTTTCCTTGGTTAATTATATTTTAAAATCATTTTTGATATCTCTCATCATGCTTCCTATTTGGGTTTTTAATTACATATGTTTATTTTAGGAAATTTAGAAGATACAGAGAAGTGTACAAAATAAACTTAATCAAGTATAACATTTTAATTTATAACCTTTTTGTAATTAGATATATTAATACATTTTTAAAACAAAGTTGGAATAATACTTGTATGTGTTCTGAAGCTTGTCTTCTTTCACTAAATAGTAAATATCCATGTCTTTAAATATCCTTCTACCATAAATTTTTTAATGGCTGGACAACACTCACTTGTCTGACTATTCAATGATTGATTTAAATAATCCTCTACTATTAGACATTTCAGTAGTTACAAATTGGTTTTACTCTAACAAGTAACACTGTAATAAACAATTGAACATACATCTCTTATCCTTTCCTTAAGATGAATTCCTGTCGATGGTACTAAGTCCAAATGTAGCCTTTTGTAGTTTAAATTTGTTCTTGAGAATCCTATTAGTTTCATCTCAGGAGCATATTACTATTTAGGGAGTTGGGAGAAGTGGATAGAAAATAGGACATGACTTATTTGAATTCCTGTTGCAAGTTTACATAATTCCTATTTGTTTAATGCCTCCTGTGTGCCAGACATTGTGTTAGGACTTCAGATAATCTCATGTGATTTTACAACAACTCTGAGGAAAATATTTTGCTGCAGCATTTTCAGAATAGCAGAGAAGTATTGAAGGTTACAGAGGTTAATGAACTTGTACAAGGCTGCACAGGTAATGAATTACTTAGCAGGGATTCAAATCCTGGTCCCAAAGCCCAAGCTTTATTCACAGGAGTAGGAGGCCTAATGATTGCAGATGATCTCAGGAGACAAAAATCCTTGCCTAAGTGAGTTTACAGCCTTGCTGCAGAGACAGAACTAATATGCCTTTAATGAGGAAAATTTAAAGTTGTTGGTGGAATTAAGAGACAAAAAGAAGGCCGCAGGTGTGTGGTTTATAGCGTGGAGGAGGTCACGAGTTCATCCTTGCCCATCTTTCGATCTTCGTGTGAATGCAACTCCATAGTCTGCCACATCCCCATCCTTCCCAGAACAACCAACCCACAAAATAAACAGGAATTGAGGTGTACCAACATCGTGTAGGGTGTTCAGTGACAAGAACTATGAAGGAGCTGAGATTTTACCTGACTTGCAAGCTACCAAGTTGGCCTACCACAGTTTAATGAATGCTGGCAGAAGACACAAGACTCGAGGATCAGAGACAAAACACTTTATTGCTCACAGCTGAGCAGGCAGCATGAGTTTTACGTTCCCGGTGGCTGTCTTTGCCCACTGAGTCCCAGGGGAGATGTGGCTTGGCCTAGGTGGTAACTGTGTGCACAGTGTGCTTGCCTCATAGCTGGGGAACCCTGATCTTGGGAAACTCCAATCTTTTAAAAAGGCTGCTAGCATACATGCTTAAATTTTGCCTTGGAGGAGAAATTATCTTCACCATCCTGGACACCAAATAAAACTTCCATCTATCCTAGAGGGAGACAATATTTTTAACTCACAAGGCTATTTGCTATACAAACATCATTAAAAATATAGTCTGGAACAAAAGCTAATACAAGACATGCAGAAATGTGAGAGATCCATGGAGAATTGTCTCCCAACATTCAAACATCATAAGAATGGTGGAATAACACAATATTTAGATTCTAATCTGGTACTCTAAGTTTCAGTTTAAAAAAAAAATGTTGAAAACCACTATATATTGGACTCCGTGTTATGCTCAATACTTCTGATTCTGGGTCACAATCTATATTTTTGTTTATTCTGTTAAGAATTGAGAATATGCTTTCAATATAAGAACTCATGCCTTACTCAATTATGGAAATTTTTCAGTTATTATTCTTTTAAATATTCATTCTTTTTATTTTTTACTCCTGAGAGATAAATGTTGGAACTTCCTAATTTACCTTACAAGTCTTATAATTTCTCTTTCATGTTTTTTACACATTTATCAATCAAATTGTTACATTCCAGATAAATTTTTCAGAATTGTTTTCCAATTCACTAATTCTCTCTTAAAACTGGGTCTAATCTCAAAGTTATCCTATATATTGATTTTTTTATGCTGATGTCCATGTCAACATCTATATTTCTAAAATTTCTCGCTGTTTTTTCAAATTTTTTTAACCATTTTATTGTTTATTCATATCTGACCTTTTATATCTGGCTAGTCATATTTGTCTATTCATATCTGGCTAATTTCTTTTTTTGTGAATATAATTGTGGCGTTTTTTTCTCTTTGACCTTAAACATACTTTTTAACAGTCACTCTCAGTTTTGCATTTCAACATGAGTGACTTGTCCTGATTATTGAGTTCATTTGTTTAATATTTGGTTTCCGTCTATGGTTTAGAATTTCTTTGCTCTTCCATCATGAGTGTTTTGCCTTTCTTTTCTGCATTCTCTTCTATGTTAGAGCCTCTTTGCCTCTCCTGTAATCTGGCTTCCAGATTCCCTAAGCCAAAGCCTTTTTGCCTGTCATGATTTGAAGGATATTGCGGATCTTGTCACTGAGCCAGTGGGAAGTAGACCTCCTGTCTCTGTTCTGTCCTGCACTCTTGAGCAACTGGCTCCATATAAAAGAAGGTGGTTCAGATTTTTTTCAATTTTCTCTTCCAACGAGGGACCCCGACATTTAGCCCCCTCTCTCTACCAAGCCTAGATCAGGCCCTTCACTGTGGGTTGAGTGTTTGGTTCCTTTACCCTCCAGGACTCTTCTGCCTGTTTTTGATGCTGGACTTTGAGTCAGCCTGTAGCTTCTGCCCTCTTACCTGAAGTTTATCTAATCCGTCTTGATTTAGAGAATATATTGGTCTTTTAAATTTTATTTAAACACTTTTTAAAAATATTTTATTTTTTACAGTGTATATTTGGAGGGTGTAGGAGTGGAATGTGAATCATTATACACGATACCATTTTGACCACAGATCTTAGTCGACAGTCAAAGAAGAATGGAAGATTTTCCTGGTTTTGACATTCATATACTAGTTCCAAAGTGTGAGACGTGTTTAGGCAAAAGAAAAAAGGCTTAGGTATGCCACTGGCCACAGATGGGGCAAAAGTAGTCTTCTTGAAGATCATGAAAAGTGATTTGGTTTGTCACAGTTCCTGAGATTGGTAAAATTGATCCAAAAAATCAACATAGCTGACTCAAAGTTGTCATTTTTTTGTATGTGATGTTATCCTTTGGAATTGAATTGAGGTATGTTCTTGGCAGGGTAATTTTTAAAATATTAAATATTCATTATGGTTTTGATTTGCATTTCCCTGATGATTAGAGATGTTGTGTATTTTTTCTTATGTTTGTCGGCCATTAGTCTATCTTCTTTTGAAAAATTTCTGTTCATGTCCTTTGCCCACTTTTTGATAGGGTTGTTTGATTTTTTTCTTGCTGATGAGATATCACTTATCTCCAGTGAGAATGGCCTTTATCAAAAACTCCCAAAACAATAAATGTTGGCGTGGATGTGGAGAGATAGGAACTGGTATTAACTGATCAACACTTAAGTGCACATATAGTAATAACATTCATCGGGTGTTGGGCAGATGTAGCGGGAGGAGAGGATGGGTATATACACACCTAATGGGTGTGGTGTGCACCGTCTGGGGGATGGACACACTTGAAGCTCTGACTTAGAGGGAGCAAAGGCAATACACAAAACCTTCAGGCAGTTGAAGAAAAACAAAATAAGCCAACTTAAAAAGAAAAGCAATTTAGCGAGCAATACTGGCTGGAGAACAGAGAGGAAGGCCGACAGCCAGGCTTAGGCATGAATGAAGGAAGCACGGGCTTCCAGTACCTTCCTCAAGAATTGCCTGCTACAAGGCTGCCACTGAAACTCACTCATCTGCCTGACTATTTCCTGCAGCAACACTGGTTTCTTGAATGCCACAACCACCTCCAAATATTTGTAAACTGACTTTGAGCTTTGTGTCACCCCCCTGAACCTCTAAGTTCCATGATGGACCATCTGATCCTCCATGCACAGGTGACAGGCCCATGCTCTAGGTAAAAGCAGGTGATGCGAGACCCTGCATCCCATCTCACTTCCAGTTTCTATGTGAGAGACGGAGTCCTACCTCCCAACCATTGTGGAATTTCTCCTCACATCGGAAGGGTATTTTTGAGCTGCCGCAGCAATAGATGGTTACCCATTATATGGAACATTTAAACAGGTTCCTAAAATTCTTTTATATATCTTGAACATGTGCCTAAAAATATTGCCTTAAAAGCTATGATTTGCATTCCTTGCAAATAAAGGAAAAATGTAGCCCAACATCTGCTTAAATGACAATCTATTCCAAATTGAAACTTCTTTTTGTGGTAGTTACATTATTAACATGTTATTGTTTTAAATTTCTTTTGTATTTTATATGCAAAGTGAAATAACTTTTTTTCTTTTTTTCCTAGGAAAGTATGTCTAGGTAGAAATAACTTTAAGATTTGACTGGATACCCTCAATATGCTGGTGGTGATTAACTCTGATATTTATAAATTATTATATTTTGCATATAATCGCATAGGAACAGAAAGGATTTAGTGATTCAAACACAGTTGCTTTTCAGATCAAAAGTACAGGCTATGTTTGTGGCGCCGTTGCAATCAATCCTCTTGTCCCAGCATATAATTTGGGTTTCAGGCCAGAATTTAAGGCACCTTTGAGACATCTCTCAAAAGATTAACAAATGAAAGACAAACTAAAAAATTGACCAGCCATTCAGTGTGAAAAGTGCCTGGCTCAAGCTGTCAGTTCTTTATTAGGTGTGGGACTTAATGCAATGTAAATTCTCTCAAGTAGGACTTTGATTTTACGAAACAAAACGATAAACGGAAGAAGCAAAAAAATCAATAGGAAGGAATAATAGGGTTCTTTCGCGTGACACAATGCATGACTCCATTTCACTTTCCACTTCCAGGCGAGATAATTTTGCTCTAACAGCTCTGACTGTGTCATGGTGAGAATTATTCACCCTTTGGAACATTTACTCCTTTTCCTTAACATATGGGATTTTAAAAATGCTATCCCCGCTGTTCTTCTAATAACCATGTTTTCAATCCCCGTCTCCACATGACTGCCTGAAAGACATTTCCAACTCAGCGTACCCAAAATTGAACTTAGGCTATTCCACCCAAAATTCGTTCTGTGTTCCCTTTCTTGTTAATGACATCACCACTCATCTCATTACACCAACCAGAAATCTAGGGATTATCTTGACATATTACTGTCTCCTACTCTGTTTTTAGTCCAAAGCAAGACTAAATTTCTTACTCCTCCACTCAACCCAATACCAGTTGTGATACAATCTTTGCCACCATAGTAATCGTGGATTGAGACAGACACTATGCATTTCCCTTCTTCTATGGTCATATAGCACTTTGTCCATACTTCGGTCAGACAGAGCTGGGATCAAGTCTCCATCCTGCCAGATACTAGTCTTGCCAGGTACTAGTTTTGTGACTCGTTGCAAGTTACTGAACCTCTCTTAGACCTAGTTTTCCCTTGCCTTTGAAACAAGGACACCAGTAACACCTGTCCAGTAAAGGTGTGCCCATAAATGAAATAACATCTAAAAAGTATGAAACACCTGCATAATGTTAGCAATGATCATCATTTATGGATAATCGCATGTACCTATGTTTCATGCATCTTAATCATCTTTGTATCCCCAGTGCTGAAGTCCAGTACTTCGTATGTAGTAAGTGTTTAATAAGTATATGTGAGTTGAGATCTGGAAAAGAAAGCCTTGATTTGGCTTTATATATTCAATAGACACAATTAATCTAGCTATTTGTTACTTTACCATGAGAAAAATTGGAGAAGCAATTAACATGAAAGATTTTTATTTTTGGAAAGAAGATTTAAAATTTCTTTTTCTAAAGAAAACTTTTTTAATAGTTCCTTTTTATAGTTCTCTTGCTGGATTGGGGCAAAAACTATTATAGATTTACGTGCATCTGTAAGAAATAATAGAGAGACCTCATGTACTCTATACCCAACTTCCCTCTGTGGTTACATTTTGCAAACTATATAAATACCATTTGAAGTCAATATTGCACTCAAATTTAATAGGAGAAAAAGAAACAACTGAAAAATGAAGAAGTTGCTGAAGTTTGGATAAGTGCTTATCTTCCTTCACGTCAAAAGTTCTTGGATTCTGCTAAAGTTTAAAGGTTAGATTCATTTTGATTCTATTCTAGGCAATATCTGTTAGCTCCTTGCTCTGAAGGATGAAGTTAACGCAGTTACACAACTTCTTACCTCCTTTATCATCACCTCCTGGTATTGTTACACTACCCTTTTACTTTGTCAAGGTCAAACATTTGTAGTCTGTCTATAACCATAATTTTTAGGGTTTTATAGTCTTTTTTCTGTATTTAAATGGCTCTAGTGCTCACCACAGTCTGGTTTTTTTTTACCATACCCTCTCCTTTTCTGACTTTTTTATTTTAATTATTCTCTTGAGTAGCTAAATTGTGTCATCTCATGTTTATTTCCAGAGAGCCTCAAACCCTGAGTGCTGGAGCCTGAAGCTCAGTTTAGTTATGTGAGAGACACCCAGGTGAACGGTTCTTTGCCTCACGTTACAGTTCCGCCATCTCTTTGGCCGTGTGTGTTGCTCTTGGGAGAAGCAAGGCAACGCGACTCCCCACTGTTTGTGACTGGCCGTCCTGTTAGGATGGCAGTGAGGTTTTCTGGAATCTTGCCCACTGAGTCTCGTCCGTGTCAGTTTACTTATGCCCTGCGGTGTACGGGAGTGGCTCCCACCAGCTCATGAGAAACCAGTTGAATCTTCGTTCTCTTCTCTTTCCTAAGGAAAGGTGGGCTTATAAGAGAAAATTGAAAGAGCTGCTTCACCCACCCTGTGGAAGGGAGGACAAGCAACTGTGCTTGCCCCATCTCAGTCAACACATAACACAAGGGAAAAGACCCACCGGTTTGACTTCCCCAAGCACTCCCGGGTGCGTGGAGCCGTAGACGGACACGTCATGCCTGGTGCGTGGCTGTCCAGCACAGCAGTAAGATGTCCACCCAGAGGACAGCAGCGGAGGAGTCAAATACCTGGCAGAGCAACTAGGGATGCTGCTTTGCTGGCTGGGCAATGCTCAGCCTGGCCGGGAAGGACCCCATATGCTGAGAGGCAGCAAGAACTCTCAGAGTGACTAACAGGATGCCAGCCACCCTCTGCCCCGCAAAGTGGGAAGGAGACCAGTACCCTGCTAAGCCAGAGCTGAGTAACGGCGGTGTCTGGCCAAAGCAGACTTGTCCATGAGCACTTGTGAGATATACTTTTGAAGACTTTTTAAGGCTACAGAAGTCCTACATTAGCATGTAATGGCAATCAGCCTGCAATATGTGATCATTAGTGTTATGGCACCTATTATGCCCATAAATAGTAGGGGTGATGTGATAGTGTGATATATATATTACTTTTCATCCATGGCTCCTGGCTCATAACTCCCATAGCCCTTGTATTCCCCAAGTGACTAGAACAATAAGCATATCTTTTGTTAAAGTATTTGACCTTTGGCCTTGGTTCCTGAAACACCTTTGGAACTGTTTCAGAGCGATAAAGGTGAAAGTCTTTCCTTGTAATGTTGGGGAACTCTAGACCTCAGGAGCAGGCCTCAGAAAACAGCATCTCTCTCTCTCTCTCTCTCTGAACTTTCCACCTGCTCCTTTTTCTCCCCAAGACAGGCCATAGAAACTAAACATATCATCTTCCCCCACCTTTCTGTCTTGGAGCTAGCCATAGCGAAATTCTCTGACCTACCTTGTCTGATTGTAGGTCATAAGACCCCTATTTCAGAAGGGGTCTTGCCCCACACCCAGGAGGAAGGATGCTGCAGAGAGGCCAAGAAGGATCTGCACAGACAGGCCTTGCTGGGTTTCCCCACTCAGTCTGTTAGTATCAGATCAGACCCTTTTTGTCCAATCACATTTCTACGCGGTTGTCCATGCTTCAGTCATGCCTCTCCAATGACGTCTTCATGAAAGGGCCAAGAGGATGCGTGGAGGCTTAGAGGGAGGTGGACCAGAACTCATTTAGAATGATGCTCCCCAGAGGTCATGAAGGCTCCATGCCCCTTCCCATACGCCTTGCTTGCCCCGTGCGTCTCTTCATCTGTATCCTTTGTAATATCCTGTATGATAAAACAGCAAACGGAAGTGTTTTTCTGAGTTCTGCGAGCCACTCTGGCAAATTAATCAGACACAAGGAGGAGGTTGTGGGAACCCTGATTTATAGCTGGTCCGTCAGAAGCACAGGTAAAATTACCTAGGGCTTGCTATTGACATCGGAAGTGGGGAGCAGTCTTGTGGGACTGAGCCTTCAACCTGTGGGATCCGACACTGTCCCCAGGTAGGCAGTGTCTGAATTGAACTGGGTTGGAGGACACCTAAGTGGTGTCCACTGCAGAATCGATTCTGGTCTCGGAAAAATTCTGTGTTGATTGTGGTGTGAGAGCAGAGGAAAATCAGTTTGTGTTTGGAACACCAGTGGCCCATGTTGTGCAACCCCAGGAGGTGCCATTCATATCATATTCCACGCCAGTGCCCTTCCCCCAGAGCACACAAACAGAGCACGAGATGGCTGCCCCCTGGAGTTGTGCGATGTGGGCGTGTGGATCAGGAGCCTGGGAAAATTCTGAATACGTTTGCTTTACAACCCCAAACGGATTACTATCTATGATAGTAGCCATGCACACATGATTTCAGCCAAGTAGAGAACTGGATGGAGTAAAATGCTGTCCCTGGGTTATTGTTTATGACCTGGGTCCTGGGTCCTAGTTTAGCCTGAAAACTTTTGTCCTCCTAAGTACGTCACATTAGATTGCATTAACATAAAAATGCATTCGGCAAATCTACACAAGGATGAAATCCTGTCATGCTTCTCTAAAGTTCATGTCCACTAGTTTATTAGTTATTTCTTTGGTATCTTCAGAATCATTCAATGGAAGATTGTTTTTTATTAGTAGTTAGTATTAAAATACACTAAATACAAATAGGGAAATTTAAATTTTATCAACTATAAAGATGACTTTACAAATTATGAAAGTTTGGATCAGATTCCCAAAATCCTGTAGTGTTAATGTTTCCAAAGATGTTCTAGAAATCGTTAATTACTTTACTGATAGCATACTCATTTTTAGCCACTGCATTAAATTGACTCAATTCTTTACTTGTTTTTAAAATATTTGTACATTTTTTTGTAGTTTTATAATTATTTAAAGAAGTTTCAGAAAACTGTTGCATTTGATTTCATGAAATAAAAATAACATGAGTCCAAAAATATCTGTACTTCAATAGAGAAATAAAACACATTTTGCTAAAAGGAATAAAATTTTCCAAAAAATTCTGGGTATACGTCTTTTGCCCTTTAAAAAAAAAATTTACTGTAGAGAGGAAAGAACCCCACATAAACAACCTAAGGGATTATTAGGAGCCTTAACCTACCTTATAAAAGTGCCAAAAAATATTGCAACATTGCCTTTGTGTTTCTCTTCTTTCAATTTAGCAATGCCTAGGACTTGACCGAATCCATTTTTACTATTGTTGCCATAAGAAAAGATACATTTGCATAGAATTATATTTATTGTTGAATTCTGCAGTGCCCCACAGGAGGCAGGACACTGAGTATAGATGATAATTTTCTTTTTTTTTTTTTTGCAGTGAAACAAGATGCATGGGTTGAATGGCATGTTTTCCCCTAGTGCTTTCACATTTTTAATCCTCTAAATAGATTTTTTGTCATCATGTCATCAAAGGCCTTAGTAATAAATCTATTTATAGTAATTTACTCGAAAAAAATTGTACTTTAAAGTAGAGAAAACTTTTAGCCATTTTTTCGAAAGGGAAGGGGAGAGAAATATTTTTTAAGGATAGTAGTCAAGATTTACAACAGAGTATTTCAGTCTTTGAATAGAATTCAAAATGACATGTTCACCTCCTTCCTTACTACCAGGGACATAAAGCTTTATCTCTGACTGCTCAGATGCCCTAATCTTGTATGCTTCCCCATTTATTTTTTCAATCTCTGCAAAAAAAAAATAATAATAATAATGTGCTGTATGTAACAGAATTTTTAGTTTTGGAAGATTATGATTCACTTTGAAGTTAGGTATTATACATTTATGTAAATACAGGTGAGTTTTTTTAAAGTAAAAAGTCTGAAGTCAAAATTCCCAATGTTTTATCAAAAAGAGAAAAAGAGGCTGGAAGTGATGGCTTGTGCCTGTAATCCCAGCACATTGGGAGGCTGAGGGAGAAGGATCGCTTAAGTCCAGGAGTTAAGGACCATCCTGGGCAGCATAGTAAGACCTCAACTCTATAAAAAAATTTTTTAAAAAATTAGGAGTGGTGGCACATGTCTGTACTCCTAGTTACTCAGGAGGCTGAGGTGGGAGGATTTCTTGAGCCCAGGAGTTCAAAGCTGCGGTGAGCTATGATCTTGTGACTGCACTCTAGCCTGGGCTACAGGGCAAGACCTCATCTTTAAAAAAAGAGAGAGAGAGAGAGAGAGAGAGAGAGAGAAAGAGAGAGACAGAGAAAGACAAAGATAGGAAAATAAGTAAATATCTAACCATGACAATTCTAGTCTTGAGAATAGAAATTGAAATTGAATATTATTATTTCATATTTGATATATATAGATTAACTACAGGTTGAGTTCCCCTCAAAAAATGATATATATGATAGATGTATATATGTGTATGATATATATGCATGTTTGTATATGTGTATGTATAAATTAAAAGCCTGACTTCACCTGGTCAGCCCAGACTAAAATCTGGATGTTGTTCCCTGTCCATGGAAGATAGTGCAGTTTTTCAAATAGGGTAATAGGGTCAAGGGTGGTCATGCATTCTATTGGGGGCAATGCTAAATTTGATATGCCAATTTAAATAGAGTAGAGTTATCAAGTAGGTCATTGGATATTGTAGTCTGAACCTCACAGGAGAAGCCCAAGTTGGACGTAGTATTTTGAGTCCTTTCCTTATAGAAATATTCAATGTCATGTCATTGGATGAGGTCACTGAACATGAGTGTTGAGAAAGAGAAATGAAGGGGGCCCAGGGTAGAGCTCTGGAAGAGAGCAACATTTAGGAACTATCAGAAGAGCCAGGATGGGATATCGAGGGAATGTAGCCCTGGAGGAAGAAAGAGCAGGGAATGTGGTCTGCTGCAAACCACGTGAACTAGTATTTCAAGGAGAGAATAGTCAACTCTGCCAAATAGTGCTGAAAATTCACGAAAAATAGTGAATTTGGCCACACAGAGTTCTTTAATGACCTTGACAAGAGCCATCTCAGTAGAGGGGTGAGACAGAAGAGAGAGGTGAGGTGAGGAAGAAGAGATGGGTAATATGAACTACTCCTCTAAGAAGTTCAGCTATGAAGGGATGAGAAATGGGGCAATAGCAGGGAAGGATCGAGGATCAAAGGAGAGATGTTCAAAGGTGGGGGGTACAAGAGCAACGCTGCACACTGATGGAAGGGAGTGGAGGTGATGCCTAGGGGAGGGTATCATTGCCGTAGTGAATGATACAAATGGAAGCATTAGCCCTGCTCGAGGCAGGGACAGTTTCTCCATTGGAACCAGAAAGGAGGCAGAGAGCGAAGTTGGTGCAGAAATGAAATTCTTTCTACTTGTTTATAATTGCTCAAGGAAGTATGAGTTACAGTCATCAGCTGAGAGTCCTGTGACAATCCTACAGAAGAGTGTATGTGGGAGGAATGTGTTTTTACTGTATTTTCTAGGTTTTCCATAATGAACATGCCTACTTTTATAATCAGAGAAAAGATTATAAAAATTTATATTCTTTGACCCAACATTTCTCCTTCTAGAACTTTCTCTCAGGGAAGAGAACAAAAATTTTTGTACAAATATATTTATTATGGAGTTATTCATAATAGCAAATAAAAGGGATTGTACCACAAACAGTAGAAAGATGCTTACATGAGTCATGGACTCTCCTTTAAAGAGAAAACCATGTAGACATTAAAATGGAATTGTTGAAAAATATTTAATGCCATGGCTAGAACTCGACATGTTAAGTAAAAACATGATCTGCAAAGCTATGCCGTCAATATGACACCAAATTGCTAAAGAATCAAAAATTTAAAACAATATGCAGGCATAAAAAAAGAATAAAAGGAAAGAATGAAAATGTTAATAGTGGTAAGCTCTTGGTGATGGAGTTATATGTGATTTTTTTTTCCTTCTTATACCTCTTGGCATTTTTCAGTTTTTTATTTTACAAAGAACATGTATTCTTTTTATAATTGGGAAAACATAATGTAATACAAAGAATCACATATACTCCAGTGACACATCATGACACGTAATGATTCCTGGAGAAGGTGAACTACACTAATTCCCCAGCCATTAACCATATTATTTTCCTGTAATGATGTTTGTCCTGCAGCTGCTTACAGCCGCGCTGGTAACGCAGCTCTGTATGTTGAAGGAACTGTGCTGCTCCATCTTCATAACAAAATTCTACTTCCAGAAACTATATCTATTCTCTGCTCTTGTCTTTAATGTAAGATTGGAGAGAAGAAGGATGTTAGGAATTCTTGGCAGAGGGAGAATAACCATCAAATATTCCTGCAAACCCAGATGTTGCATTTACTTCAACATCTAAAAAACAGGTCACTCTATCTAGAATGACATACAGCACAGAGCAGTCACATTTACAGCATAAACACAAAATTTCCCAGTGCGCGATTTTTTTCTTCAGCCTCCAGACATCTGATTCCTTTTCAGGAGCACACAGACACACTTTCCCTAGCCCAGAACCACCCAAAAGGGATTTCCATATGGTAGATGTTGCTTAAAATTTGTTAATAGACTTCATAAAGTTATTCCTCTTAATAGGTGAGATTGTGCCTAGTGTCCCAAGGATCATGTATTGCTTCTTCATGCAAGTTGCTGCTTAGCTGTAAATTAAAATTTATACCAGAGTACGACATATCTTTTCTTCTGTTGTTTGAGTAGGAAATCCTTGCCTATTGAAATAGTTCAAAATTGTAGTCAGTGAAAAAGTCATCTTCCCTCCAATGTCTCTCCCCAGAGGCAGCCAGTATACCCAATTTCTTGTGTATATTTCTGGAGAGAATCTATTTATATACAAGCAAATAACTGGAGCATTAATGGAGAACTTAACAAGGCCCTTAACCATCATTTAATATTCTTTATAACTGTATCAAAAACATCAAGGATGGTGGTCCAAGAAGCTTATAATGTTGGAAACCACTGAAAATTAAAAGTCAAACAGAATTTAATATTTTTCTGAGATAAGTAAAAGTATAAAAGTATAAGTGGGGAAAAGAACTCAATTCCCATACCTCTTCCACCAACACTCAAATGCATTAAATGAGGCATGTAAGTGGGTGACCATATAGAAAAATGCTAACCTATTCTGCTACTAGCTTGTAAGTTTTTAATGTAATACTAGACATTTCATGGTATAATTTTAAAAAATGGTTTCATTCTGCCAGTTATAAAGCAGGCATCGATCTTTAATACATATATTTTTTAAAAGAATTGTGTACCTTGTGAACCACAGATCATTGATAATGTTTGCCATCCCTCCCTTCCAGACTCTTCTCCAGATGTTTTGCCCCTTACAGGGTCAGTGAACTGGCTCCCAGCCAAATCTGGCTTGCCTCCTATTTTTATAAATGAAATTTTATTAGAACACAACTATGCTTATTCATTTACATGTTATCTATGGTTGTTTTCATATCTCAATAACCGGATTGAGTAGTTGTAACACAGGTTGTATGGGCCACAAAGTTGAAAATATTTTTTATCTGGCCCTTTACAGGACACATGCCCCTAGAGTATGGAGTCTTGGTTATGGTAATGAATGGGCAAGAAGTATTAGAAAAAAGAAAAACCAAGAACTGATTTTAAATGTGACCATAACAACATTACAGACAGAGAATCACATAGGAATATTGCAAATTATACATAAAATCACATATTCATGCAAATTATATATCAAATCACATACTTCATTTATTTCATATGTTTCAGTGACATAAGTACATAGCTAACATAGTTAACAGATTTTTATCTATTTCCATATATCACTTTTCTAACCTCATCCTTCCTTCTAGCACTGCTGCAAGTTTTATAAACATGTATTTGTCTGTACAAAGCAGATGAAAGCACATCTTTATAAAGAAGTACGTGTGAGAGAGGAAAGGCCCAGGAATGAAGAGGGCAATTAAAAGTTCTTGGGGGCCTGGTGACTATGACACCTGTCACTCCAGTTAGTACCATTGTTGATCTGGTGCGACGACTCCACTTGGCTGGGCTCTGCTGCCTTCCGCATGGTCATTTCAGAGCTACACACTTGGCCGTAGGGGTCAAACTGCAGATAAATAAAAACTAATCTTCCAGGGCAGTGAGGGCCTGTACCCCCTTTGGTACTCCCAGTTGTCTTTGTTACTGGAATTAAAGGTGGACAAAGAAAGGAACACAAAATCATTGATTGGGCTGGTGTTTAACAGCGTATTGCTATTCCACCCCAGTGGCTCCTGCATCGCCTTAGGTGATAGAGCTTGATATTTACAAGAGTATTTTTAACCAATGTGAAAGCAAATAAAGCTGTTCCGTTACAATCATACAACTAAATATTGATAGTAAGAATAAAAATTTAACATCGGACAGCAATATTGTTTCTTTTTTTAGTGTGTAGAACTGAAATACAAGTGAAGCTATAATAACCACCCCTAAGGGTATTTGTAACCTTTGACAAGAAAGAAAATATTTGTGGTCTGAAACTATGTCTCTCCAGTATTACAGAGTAAATGAGAAATATAATCTGATTAACAAGCTGTACTTTTCAGAAGGACAAGAATCTTATAGAAGGATTCTGACTTTGATTTCTCCAAGGCTTACAGAAAGTAAACATTTAATAAAGTAACAAGATGGAAACCAATTCTATAAAATGAAGGCAAAAGGAAAATATTAAGAAAGTAAACTTATCCTGAAACATACGTAATTTTTCTTTGAACATTTCAATTGTTCATAATCAGAGTAAAAAAGTAAAAATAAATTTTCTTTGGTCGCATAGTAGATGAATATTTAGTAAAAGCAGAATATTCACTTCTTTACCCAAGAAATTTATTTTGAGCACCCACTGCTTGCAAGAATCTGATCTAGGAGTATGAGTATGTCAGTCAGTGAAAAAAACAAAAAATCTGTTTTCATTTATCTAGTCATTTAACAAATATTTATGGAGGGCCTATTACATGCCAGGCATGGTAATAGGTGCTGGAGACACAGTGGTGAACAATACAGGTACTCTGTCTTGCCATTACAATCTAATCTAGATTGTCATTAGATTCTTTTACAATCTAATGGGAGAAGACAGACAATAAACTCTGTGAAGATGGGTGCAGTGGCTCGCTCCTGTAATCCTAGCACTTGGGCAGGCCGAGATGGGAGGATTGCTTGAGGTCAGGAGTTTGAGACCAGCCCGAGCAACATAGGGAAACCCCATCTGTACAAAAAATAGAAAAATTAGTCGGACATAGTGGCACGCATTTGTGGTCCCAGCTACTTAGGAGGCTGAGGCAGGAGGATCACTTGAGCCCAGGAGTTTGAGGCTGTGGTGAGCTGTGATCACACCACTGCACTCTAGCCGGAGTGACAGAGTGAGACCCTGTCTCAAAAATAAATAAATAAGTAAATGAGAATATACAAGAAGTGGCAGAGAGAATCGGGGGAAAGGGCAGAGGGACAAAATAGAGCAGGAAAAGGCCAGTGGGAAGTTCTGGAGAGAAGGTGCCAACTTACATGGATTTGCCAGGAAAGGACTCTGATCCCTGTCATATTGAAAAGAGGCATGTAGGACGTGAGAGGGAGCGTTACAGATATCGGGGAAAGTGCACTCCGGGCAGAGAGAACAGCGCATACAAAGCCCGTGAGGTGGAAGCGTGCTTAACATGTCCGGGAAGTAACCGGACGCCAGTGTGGATGGAGGAACGGAGTAGGGGGACGTTGGAAAGAGGAAACATTAGAGAAATCACAGGGATGTTGTGGGGGGTGCAGATACACAGATCATACAGGGCCTTGTAGGCCGTGGTGAGGCTTTGCATGTTGCTTTGAGTCATCATGGGAAGACATCAGGAATTTCGCTCAGAGTAGTGACGTGATCTGACTTGTGTTTTAAAGGGTTGCTCTGGCTGCAGTGCGGAGTGTCAGAAGGTAAAGGCTGCAGCAGGGAAACCACGTGGGAGGCTGTTGCCGGAGCAAGAAGAAGTGTCCGGGGTGGGGGAGCTGAGAAGTGTCTGGCCCTCGCTGTGATTTGATGGTAGAGCAGGCGGGCTCTGTGTATAGACGGCAAGAGGGGTGTGAGAAAGAGAAGAACTAAGGGCGTCTCTCAGGTTTTTGTCCTGAACGGAGCCACCATTGACTTAGATCAGGAATCACGAGATAGGGCAGGCCTGGGCCAGGGTATTTAGGAGCGTGGTTTGGGATGTGTGAAGCCTGCCTGTTGGACTTCCCAGTGAAGTATCGAATGAGCGGTTGGATGCAGGAGTCGAGTTCAGCGGCTGTCAGTGCATGGGTGGTATTTAAAGCCATGAAATAAGAAAATAACATAGAGAAAAAAAATAGCTCCAAGAACTGGAGCTTGGGAGACCCCAAAATGTGACAGTTAGAAACATGAGGAGGAGCCAGTAAAAGGTACTCAGATGGAGATGTCCGTGAGGGAAGGAAGAGAAGCCTTACAGGAAGCGCTAGATGCTGCCAGCAAGTGACTTAAAATGAGGACTTAAAATTGACCTTCGGATTTAGCAATGTGAATGTCGTTAGTGTCCTTAAAAGCTGCTTCCGTGGAGTGCGGAGATTTCCAACAAAGCTGGAAATCTAATGAATTCAAACAATTCAGACTCACTGCTTTGCAACAGATTAAATCACCCAGGAATTTAGAGGAAGCTTTAGGGCAACTTATATATATGATCATTCTTGACGGAATCCTCTGTTTATCCACGAGGTAAGTTTTGTTATGTTGCATTTTTTTCCAATGGAGAGGAGAAGACAAACAGCAAAGGTCAAATATAGAGGATATTTTCTAGTAAGTTATCATTGAATTTATTAAATGGCTTCATAGAAGTTTTTCAGTCTTACACGTGTCTAAAACTTACTTCCAGTATGTTCAGTAATAAATTAAAATCAGAAAGTTTTTCTTCTCCACAGACATGAACGTATTCACACCAAGAAAGGTAACTTCAACAGATCTCTAATTTCTAAGCTAAAGGATGTAGATGATTTAGCAACCCTAGAAGTTTTGGATGAGGTAAGAATTCAGTTTAATTAAATTTAGGCATTCTAGATTTTTTTGATTTTTTTTTTTTAATTTATAGAAGATGTGGGCAGGGGTTTCTTCGAATGACATCTGTAAATCTCATGCTTTCTTTGTCTCCTAGCTTCCAATTATCTCTCTTATCTTCAGTTTTAATAAATATAACTCAAATATCCAGATCTTTCCAGTCTAGTGTCAATTTTTTTTTTTTTTTTGATGCCCAAGTAACAAAGATATGAGGTTCCCCAGCATGAGCTGTTCGGTCACTCATCTTTTTTGCGCTTAAATATTTCTGGGAGTCTCAATGGTATGATTTGCTATGTTCAGAAAAACAATGTGCCCCCCCGACAACCACCATGTGGCAGCCTCGCCTTCATCCTCTCCTGTTCCAACTCTCGGTGGCAGGACCTGGGCTCCTTTGTGCTCTCTCGAGAGCCCTTCTGGTACCACAGTCAGTGTTTCCCTTTGGTGGAATCACAGAGACCTGCTCTCACACAGCTTGCCTTTCAGGGCATTGAATTCTGTGTGGAACATGTCATTCCAATTACCTTGGAAGTATGTCAGACATTTCTTGCGAAGGTACAAACCCAAGCCACTAAGTTGTAGTTTCAATCTCATTTCCCCTCATCCCTCTTTATTCCAGATAGTCAGATCACTAGAAAAACAAATGACCTCTTGTCAATAAAACCTTGGGACTTCTGTCCTGCCTAATCGACAGCTTTTTATTAATTTTTTATTTTTTATGTCAAAGTGTTATGGGGGTACAAATATTTTTGGTTACAAGGATTGCTTTCATAATGCTCGAGTCGGGGTTGTAAGTGCGCCCATCACCCCGACAGGGTTCATTGGGATTAGCTTTTTATTTTTTAATACTTCTGATCCATGTCCGAGCATTTTATTCAGAAATGCAACAAATCAAGAGACATGTTCTGAACAGAAGTAGTCATTCGGTAAATTTAGGGTTGCAAAAACAACTCGAGTACTTCCTCAAAATAGTCTCTCTCAAGAACACCAAACATCTCGAAATCAAATAGTGTTTTCCAGTCAGAGATTGCTGACACCTTCCTGAGTTCTTACATATCAAATTTTCCAATCATGTGAGCTTTTAGGCATGTGGATTATAAAGAAGCTTCCACTAATCATGTTGCTGACCAATATATTAATATTTTAAATATTGGGTTTGTTTCTTTCTGTTTTCCATATTTTATTATTTATTTCTTTCTGGACCTAAGATTTTTCTTTTTGTTTCTCTCTTGTGTCATGTACTATAAATGACAATTTCTGACACCACCAGAATTGATTCATGTACTTGTGTGATTTATCAACTATGAAATTTACTTTTCTGGATTTTTCAATCTGCCTCATAAAGCCAAAAGTATTAAAAAAAAAAAAAAAGACTAGGACATTCCACAAAGCCACTGAATCATTAAATCACCTTGATTTGGAATAAAACCATGTTTGTGTTCACTTTATCTTCCCTTTCCTTTTCTCTTTACTTCATACACTGCATTTACTCCCTGAAAGCAACATATATATATTGCAGTAATGTATAATATGTCCTTTGGAAAGTACAAGTAACAATGACATTCTTCTGTGGCACTCAAAACCAAAGAAAATACCTGTCAGGTGAACAGGTGTTTCCAGACCAGATGTTATATTTCTTGCTATCGATATGCCTGTTTCTTTCGAATCCTTGGTCCAGATTCCAAATGTTTTATTTATTGTTTACTTCTGAAGTTGTAATTGACCACCAATGATTTTTAAGAAAGAGAAATTATTTTATTTCATTACAGAATACAGTCTCAGAGCAACTTGAGAAGTGTTATTCCAGAGATCAGATCTATATCTACGTGGGAGATATACTCATTGCTCTTAACCCTTTTCAGAGTCTAGGTCTTTATTCTACAAAGGTATGTGGTGTGGCGTGCATTCTCTTACTTCGTACAAATCATTATACATTCAGATGCTCAATTTAAATGAATACCTATAAAAATTTATTAGGTAATTTGAATAAAATCATACAATGATTGTTCAACATAGAGATGGGAAAGAGAAGATGGAGTCAATCTGGGTACAGTTTGTGGTATTTTATTTTCCAAAAATATGTGTTGGAGTGTTAGTTGCATCCAGTTGCTCGTAACTTCTCCACGTTACACATCATAGCACTAAACAGATGCCTTAAAAAGTGTGTACTTAATGTCTGCCTCTGAACCAAGTATGGGAGAGTCAAAAACATAATTGCATTGTTTACATAGATGATACATGCTTGATGGCTGTAAAAATTGTCATTATGAGTTTAAAAATTTCTTTTGACATATTGATTGAGTTCATTAATATTGCACAATATGTTTTATGAGTATCAGTATATAATTTTCAATTATTCAACCCCTAATGGTTTAAATAATTTTCTGGGATTAAACTAGCCTGTTTTCCATTTTTAATTGGAACCATTCTCTTCTAACTATTTGTGTACTCTAGAAAATTGTTTGATAATGTGCCTAATAGTTTTTTTAACATGTGAAAAGTGTATATCTTTGTCATCCTCTACCATGCTAAAATTTACAGGAATAGTAGTAAATTGATGAACCTTGACCACGTTTCAGAAGATCTGGGCTTCAGTGCGATTTTGCTATCAATTAACTGTGTGATCTTTGACAAATCAAGTGAGAGAATGTATATTAAATGATATGAAAGGAAAGAAGGCTGGTCATATTTCAGACATTATTATATCTAAGGAGTAGTCAACAAAAATGATACATGATTGTCTTATTTATAAAGTGTCTTTTTATTTAAATAAATGTAGTGTTTTGAAACTTTAAGTTCTGCTTTGGAAATGGTATGCAGAATCTTTTAAATACGACCTCCAGAGTGATGTTAAATATCATTTTATGTCATATCGTATTTCTGGGCTGTTTCATGTCAAGCTTTTCTTTTACATAATCATAAACGATTTGCACAATAATGCTTTGGTGGTATGAAATGGTATTTTCATTTATGCTTTGCTTTAAAAATCAGAGCTGTATCTGTAAATTATCCAGGATTTAAATAAAAACAAAAATGAAAAGCCCTGCAAATTGTATTCTCTTTAACCTTTAGCATTCCAAACTATACATTGGAGCAAAGAGAACTGCCAATCCTCCTCACATTTTTGCAATGGCTGACTTAGGATATCAGTCTATGATAACATACAACTCGGATCAGGTAAGAACAGTCTCACAGGCTTAGAAATTTCCCTCTTAGTTTCTCATGTGTCAGCTGAATTCTGTGAGGATAAAGTTTTCTCACGGTTTCCTTTTCTCTCTGCAGTGCATTGTTATTTCTGGAGAAAGTGGTGCTGGAAAGACTGAAAGTGCTCATCTTTTAGTTCAGCAGCTGACGGTGCTTGGAAAGGTATAATTTATTTTTTCTCTAGCCTATCAGCAATATTTGTTATATTTCAGAACTTGATACCAGTTCCATTCTTTTGCATGTGGAAATCTAGTTTTCTCAGCACCGTTTGTTGAAGAGACTGTCCTCTGCCCATTATGTCCTCTTGGTGCCCTTGTCAAAAAGCAGTTGACCATATGTGTTTGGATGTATTTCTGGGCTCTTTATTCTATTCTGCTGGTCTGCATGGCTGTTTTAATGCCAGTAGCATACTACTTTGATCACTATAGCCTTGTGATGTAATTTTAAATTAGGAAGTATGATGCCTCCAACTTTTTCTTTCTCAGAATTGTTTTGGCTCTTTGGGGTCTTTTATATGGTTCTATACAATTTTAGGATTTTTTTTTCTGTGAAAAATGCCATTGGGATTTTGATAGGGACTGCATTGAATCCGTGTATTGTTTTGGATTGTGTGGACATTTTAACATTATTATTAATAATTCTTCTGATCCATGAGCATATCTTTCCATTTATTTGTGTCTCCTTCAATTTCTTTCATAGATGTTTTATGGTTTTCAGTGTACAGATCTTCCAGCTCCTTGGTTAAATTTATTCCTAGGTAATTTTTTTGATGCTTTTGTTCTTTTGTTAATGGGATTGTTTACTTGATTTCTTTTTCAATTAGATCTCTATTCATGTATAAAAATGCTACTGATTTTTGCATATTGATTTTATATCCTGAGACTTGTTAATTTATTAGTTCTAACAGGTTTTTTTTAACGAATCGTTGGGGTTATTTACATATAGGATCATGTCAGCTGCAGTTATACTCCCCCCCTTATTCATGGGGGATACCCCTATATATACTATGTTTTTTCTGATACATGCATACCTATGATAAAGTTTAATTTATAAGTTAGGCACAATTAGAGATTAACAATAATAACTAATAATAAAATAGAACAATTATAACGATATGCTGTAATACAAGTTATGTAAATGTGTTCTCTCAAAATATCTTATTGTACCATGCTCGCCCTTCTTGTGATGATGTGAGACGAGACAAGCCTATGTGATGAGACGAAGTGAGATGAGTGACGTGGGCGTTGTGACTCAGCATTAGGCTACTACAGACCTTTGCTATTCCTGCATCTGTGTAACCATCCCTTATTTGAAGTAAAGGGCTTGGGGTCACTCGTTTCAGGGGATCCCTTGCTGAAGTCTGCATACATGCTCATTGCTTTCTGATGCAGCATGTTGCCATCAATTGGAAAAGATTTTCTCTGCATTTCTCCCACCCACAAATTGAATTCTTTTCCAACCTTAACTAAGCACTTATCATATACTGTGGCTGTAACTTTTACAGTTTGAAGTACAACAGTGAAACTAGCATGAGTTTCTTTTTCCTTCTTCACAATTTCATGGATAGAAGATTCATTCTTACTGTAGATCCCAGCAACTTCAGCATATAATTTTTTTTCTTTCCTTTTTAAGTCGAGAACTTCCATCTTTTTACTTAAAGGAAACACTTTATGGCTACTCTTTGCTTATCTGAATTTCCAGCAGTACTACTCTTGAGCTTTGGGCCACTAATAAGCACTTGAACAAAAGCACTGTGATACTGCGACAGTCAATCTGACAACCAAGATGGCTACCAAGTGACAAATGAGTGAGCAGCATATACAGTATGGATACACAGGACAAGTGGATGATTCATGTCCTGGGCAGGACAGAGCAGGGTGACACAAGATTTCATCAGGCCGCTTAGAATGGCACACAATTTAAAACTTATGAATTGTTTCTTTCTGGAATTTTTCATTTAATATTTTTGGATTATGGTTGACTGTATGTAACTGAAACTGCAGCAAGCCAAACACTGGAAAAAGGGGGACTACAGTAGAAATAATTTCACTTCTTCCTTTCTAATTTGGATGCCTTTTATCTGTTTTTCTTGTCTTATTTTTCTTGCTAGTACTTCCAGTACTTTGTTGAATGGAAGTGTTGAGAGTGGGCACTTTTGCCTTATACCAGATCCTAGTGGAAAAGCTTTTAGTTTTTCCCTGTTGATTTTAATGTTAGCTGTGGGTTTTCATAAATGGCACTTTCCTTCTGTATGTCAACTTTTGAGAGTTTTTATCAAAAAAGGATGTTGGACTTTGTTGGATACTTTTGCCACGTCGATTGAGATGATTGCATGATTTTTATCTTTCATTCTGTTAATGTGATGCATTACATTGATTGGTGTATGTTCAACCAGCCTTGGATGCCAGGAATAAACCCCACTTGGTCATGATATATAATCCTTTTCATGTGTTGTTGGATTTGTATTGCTAATATTTTATTGAGGATTTTTGCATTAATGTTCATCAGAGAAATTGGCCTGTAGTTTTCTTTTCTTGTGATGTCTTTGTCTGACTTAGGAATCAAGGTGAGGCTGGCCTCATAAAATGTGTGCAGAAGTATTTCCTCTAGCTCTATTTTTTTGTGACTTGGCATTAGGTTACTATTGACCTTTAGTATTCCTGTATCTGTGTAACCATCCCTTACTTGAAGTAAAGGGCTTGGGGTCACTCTTTTCAGGGGATCCCTTGCTGAAGTCTGCATACACGCTCATTGCTTTCTGGTGACTGAAGAAATATTGGAATTAATTTTTCTTTAATTGTATGGTAAAATTCAGCTATGAAGCCATCTGGTTCCAGGCTTTTCTTTTTTGGGAAGTTTGTTATTACGTCTTCAGTCTCTCTATATGTTATTGGTCTGTTCAGGCTTTCTATGTCTTCCTGACTCTATTTTGGTGGGTCGTATTTTTCTAGGAACTTATCCATTTCTTCTAGTTTACTCAATTTGTTTCCAGATAATCAATTATAATAGTCCCTTATGATTCTTTTTGTTTCTGAGACTCTGTTACAATTTCCCCACTTTCACTTTTGGTTTTATTTATTTGAATCTTCTCTCTTTTTTTCTTAGACTAGTTCACTAGCCAATAATTTTTTTTCCAAAAAACCAACTCTTAGCTTTATTGATTCTTTCTATGGTTTTTCTGTTCTCTATTTGATTTATTTCTGCTCTGATTCTTCTTATTGTTTTCTTCCACTAGTAATAGGTTTAATTTGTTCTTCTTATTCTAGTTTCTTGAGACATAATGTTAGACTATTGGGATTTTTCTTCTTTTGTAATGTACACATTAATTGCCCTAAGCTTCCCTCTTAGAAATGCTCTTCATACATCCCATAGGTTTCAGTATGTTGTGTTTCCATTGTCATTTGTCTCAAAATATTTTTGTATTTTCCTTTTATTTTCTTCTTTGATCCGCTGGTTGTTCAAGAGCATGTTGTTTAACTTACACCTATTTGTGAATTTTCCAAGATTTCTCCTGTTATTGATTTCTAGCTTCTGACCATTGCAGTCTGAAATAATACTAGATATGATTTCAGTCTTCTTAAATTTGTTAAGACTTGTTTTGTGGCCTAACATATAGTCTATCCTGGAGAACATTCCATGTGCACTAGAGAAAAATACTTATTCAATGGCTGATAGATAGAAAATTCTGTATATGTCTGTTAGGTCCATTTGATCACAAGTGCAATTCAAGTTCAGCATTTCCTTATTGATTTTTTGTCTGGATAATCTATCTGTTGCAAGTAGGGTATTGAAGTACCCTACTATTATTGTATTGTTATCTATTTCTCCCTTCGTGTCCATTAACATTTGCTTTAGGTATTTAGGTGCTCCAATGTTGTATGCATATATATTTACAGTGGTTATGTCCTCTTGATGAATTGACCCCTTTATCATTAAATGATGAGTTTCTTTGTCTCTTGCAATAGTATTTTTTTTTTTTTTGAGACGGAGTCTCGCTTTTGTTGCTCTGGCTAGAGTGAGTGCCATGGCATCAGCCTCGCTCACAGCAACCTCAAACTCCTGGGCTCAAGCAATCCTCTGCCTCAGGACTGGGACTACAGGCATGTGCCACCATGCCCAGCTAATTTTTTCTATATATTTTTAGTTGTTTGATTAATTTCTTTCTATTTTTAGTAGAGACAGGGTCTCACTCTTGATCAGGCCGGTCTCGAACTCCTGAGCTCAAACAATCCGCCTGCCTTAGCCTCCCAGAGTGCTAGGATTACAGACATGAGCCATCGCGCCCAGCCTCTTGCAATAGTTTTTGACTTCAAGTCTATTTTATCAGCTGTAAGTATAGCCCACCCTGCTCTCTTTTGGTTATCATTTGCACGGGAATATCTTCTTCCATCCGTTCACTTACAGCCTATGTATGTCATTAACGTTTAAGTGGTTCTCTTGTAGGCAGCATATAGTTGGATATTGGTTTTTTATCCATTATCCACTCTATGTCTTTTGATTGGAGAAATTAGTGTATTTATATTCAGGTAGTAAGAACTTATTATTGCCATTTTGTTATTTGTTTTGGGATTGTTTTGTAGATCCTTGTGCCTCTCTTCCTCTCTTGTGGTGTACCTTTGTGATTTGGTAATTTTCTGTACTGCTAAGCTTTGATTCCTTTCTCTTTATAATTTGTATGTATATCTGCTATAGTTTTTTGTTTTATGGTTATTAGGAGGCTTACGCAAAACATCGTATAATTGTAATCTGCTATTTTAATTTGATAACAGCTTCTGTCACATACAAAAGGTCTAGACTTTTACCCTCCCCACAATTTTATGTTTTTGATGTCCCAATGTACATCTTTCTATATTGTTTATTCCTTAGCAACTTATTGTATATGTAGTCATTTTTGGCCATTTTGACTTTTAACCGTCACACCAGAGGTATGTATGATTTACACACCACCATTAAAGTATCGGAATATTCTGGATTTGACTATGAATTTACATCTACCAGTGAGTTTTATACTTTCCTGTGTATTAATGATAGTAATTACCATCCTGTTGTTTCTGCCTGAGGAGCTCCTGTCAGCATTTCTTATGAGGCAGGTATAGTGAATGAATTCCCTCAGTTTTTGCTTCACAGTGAAAGACTTTATTTCCCCTTCATTTCTGAAGGACAGCTTTGCTGGCAGAGCAGGGTGTTTCCTTCTCTTCTCTGTGCTGCCATCCTGGGTATCCATGTTCCCAGGATGCTGCTACTTGGCTGTTCTGCAGTGCTCCTTTAGTTATTTTGGTCAAAATATAGTTGTTTACTTGTTGTTTGGGGGTTTTTGTGGAGGGAGCACTAGGAACTTCTAGTCAGATATCTTGTTGATGTCATTTCTAATTCATTTTCACAATGAGTAGGAAGAATTCCATATTTCTGTTAAAAATTAATTGACTAATTTGAATATTTTCTATCAGGTGTGTTGTGTGAAATAGAGACATGCTTTGCTCAGTGAATTAATATAATCCCCACTCACCAGACCTGTGACCCCTCAGGCCTGGAAGAGCCAGTAGAGACCAGGAAGGTGTGCTACCCTGAGGGACCCATCTCAGCTCCTTCCCCAACCCCTCACCCACCATCAGCTCCCTCCCCTCCTACTTCTAGGATAAGTAGCACTCTGAAAGATTTAATGACAGTGAAATAAGACGTGATATGAGCAGGTGGGGGAGAGTGAAGCACGGCATTCTATCCTGCATAGAAGAGCTAGACACCTGGATTAATTTACTCAGGGGTCTTTCTGTTCTGTCGTGATTTGTGGGCTGATAGAGGTTCTCATCCATAATGGATTAACTGTGTGAATGTTGGTTTGCAGATACAAGCAAACTTGTTAATCTAATCTCATTGTCTTGTTTTAGATCTAAAAATGTGATTTAATGTTAATTGGGGATAGATATATATATTCAGATTCCTCCCATTATCAGATCTTATCTTTTTTTTACTTATGTCCTTGATAAAGATTTACCAGATGCAACAATGAGGCGTTTGGTGAATAGAATTTACCTTTAAAATATGCGGTCAGTGCTACTTAATATAGGTGGATGAAGATGTTATCTCACCTATTTAATGGGTGCACAGCCAGCCCAAAACAATCTTTTATAAAAGCCAAGTTTGTCCCCAAAACCACTACTCTCTTCTGTCACCCCTTATTTCCTCTTTTGTAAGATATACAATGTCCTTATATAGCCTTAAAACCTCACTGCAATTGCCCCCTGTGGCCCACTCAAATTCTAATGTAGCCTATGTTCCAGAAATAGCTACTACTTCTCTCTCTCTCAACGTGTAAAATTTCTATACCTTTAACACAGCTGCTCTCAGGGAGATATTAAGGTATTACACCAAAAATAATCTACTTGAGCTAATTCCTGTCAAGTTGTGAATGACTGATAGCATCCTAAGCCTCTAAGGGTGGGCAGGAAGGCCTTTCTAAAAGTGGTAAGCTGTTAACTCAAATCAATTTCCACTCAGAATTTCAACGAAATTAGTAAAGAAGAAAAGTGGAACAATGCTTGTTTGAGGGGCAGAACATAAGAGACGGGGAAGAAGAAAATAGAGAGACGGCTACATGAGCCTGCTGGCCAAGACCTGGGCCCCACTTCTCCCACACACACTTCCAAATTGTTCTCAACTTTCACCTTGATTCCCTTTCTCCTGCCTCTGAATTAGTGAATCATCTTTAGTCTCTTAGTTTCAGAGTTAACAGTGTCTGTGGAAGCAAGGGAAGTGGTTCTTACTTTGGTGAAGATTTGGATGGGGGCCCAGACAGGCAGAGGAGGAAGGACAAAATGACAGGTGTGCCTCAGTATGCGTAGACCGCTTACAAATTGTATTTGTAAATTAGACACTGAACAGAACTATATTTGAATAGAAAATTATAGAATATGTCTTCGCCCCTTTTAAAGAGAATGAGTGAGTGAATGCTCGTAAGGGAGGGGAAAATAGACCAGGTTGTAACATCTCGAAGAAGAGATATTTTATTATAAATAAAATTAATTTTTTAACTTTTTTTATATCTTGACATTTTCTCTCTAGGCTAATAACAGAACCCTGCAAGAGAAGATTTTACAAGTGAACAATTTGGTAGAAGCCTTTGGCAATGCCTGCACTATTATAAATGACAACTCCAGCCGATTTGGAAAATACTTAGAAATGAAATTTACCTCTTCTGGAGCTGTGGTGGGAGCACAGATTTCTGAATATCTTCTGGAAAAATCTCGAGTTATCCACCAAGCTATGTAAATTCATGTCAAATATCTCTTATTTTTGGGGAAACATAAGCAAAGATAGTATTACTGGTTTAATAGTAAAAGGTCTTTCTCATACAACAAAATTTTATTGATCACCTACTATGTGCAAGGCATTTACCATTAGAAACAAAGAGATCTCAACTCTGCCTTACTCTCATGTATGTTACATCCAGCAGAGGAATTAATAAATAACCTAAAATTTATGCTACCAGGTAGAAAACCTAAGCCTATCATAAAGATACTAACAAAGTAAATTCAAATAAGCTCTGAAGTAGGAGAGAATATGTTTCTCTATGAAAAATTAATGTGAAGTTTAATTAGATTAACTGAGTCTTTTTTTTCTTTCTTTTTAAATGCTGGTGTATATAGATAGACCTTTGTATTAATTCTATTCTTCCTATGTTTATATACGAGGGACCAAATAAACCCCATAAGTTTAAGTCATTAGTAGTAGTAGTGTTGATAGTTGTGAAGATGAGAAATAACATCTAGCACAGTACCTGGGATTTCAAAGATGTTCAATAAACAGCAGCTACTATTTATTGATACGTGTTTCAAGCACTCAGAACTTAGTGGACATGAATGTCAGCACCTTATCACCTGTACCTGGAAGGACCTCAGGGTCTTCCCTGACTCTCAGAACTATTCGTTCTGCTCTCATAATCATGTAAGCCTCTCCTTCAGGCCTTTCGGGGAGAACTGCTTAAGAGTAACTTGTCGATATGTTGCACAACGTCAAGGCACATCATTCACAGTGTGTTCCACGGGGTTATGTGCAGGGACACCATTCACATAGAATGTCATGTGAACAGTACTCTCTGGAGTTACATGTGAGACCCTGGGTTTGCAACCATACAAATAATCTCACTAATGCATATTGAATTATTGCAGGATGTATTCTAAGAAATAACATAATTGGGATTATGTTTAAGGCATGCTATGAATTAATTAAGGTTTTTTTCCCCAGCTGGCCTAAAGATCTGTTCGAGTTTTGCAACACTGTTCATTGGGGAAAAGCTCTCCAAGTTCTAAATTCACTATCAGGCTGGAATACAACTCAGTTATAGTTTGAACACAGCTACTTTATAATTGATAGTGAAACCATTTTTCCATTTTTATATCTATTTTTTCTTTTACTTAATTGGAATTGCCTTTTTAAGTTCTAGAGAAGCTTTTTGTGACCTATAAAAATGGAAATATCAGGCATGTGGTAGAAGAATTCTTAGTAGGTACATTATTTAATTATACATTTATTATCAATGTGCTGTATCAATCGGGCAGTGAAAGGAAAGAGCAAGTTGGAAGGGTTTAACTAAGAAAATTATTTACAGATGTCAAATGGGCGTTGAAGAAACAAGAATGAATGGGGAGACGCCCATGGACTAACGAGGGTGGGGAACCAGGCTCTGCAGGCAGAGGGAAGGGAAGGGGGAATGGCAGGGAGAAGGGCAGGGGAAGGGCAGGGGAAGGGCAGGGCTCCAGAGCTGGTGAGACCTGCAGCCACGGAGCAGGGCCGCCTGTTGGGAGCTGTGGCCTTACAGGGAGGCAACCAGTGAGGGAGAGAGCGAGGGGGTGAATACCGGACCTCTCTCCTCCCTTTGCCGGTCTCCTGCCTGTGCTTCCTATTGGCCAAACCCAAAGGGATGCCAGAGAGCACAGGAGCCCAGGGACTGCGGTCTGTAGAGCCCGGCCTTTGGGGTCACAGAGCAAAGCAAAGCAGAGTGGGGAATGGACCTTCGGGGGCAGGGAATAACCAGAGCAGACAAGTATTTTTTTAATGAACTGCCCCTTTCTTTGAAGAGAATTAGTTCTTTACTTCTCTTTCCACCTCTGCCCATGTCATTCCACCTCAATCCTTGACCACATTTATTTTTAAATGACCTTCCTAATGATGGTGCTATCTTATAACTTGACTTAAATCCTTTCCTTAAAAAAAATGTTAATTTTAAGGAAGAAAAATTAATAAGAGGTTACTTAATTTCAAGAAGAAAATGAGCATAGTGTAGGCAGTGCTAGATGATTCTTGTAAATATAAATTATAGCTATTTCCCCCACAGTTTTCTCCTGTTCCTACCGTTCAGTTCAGCAAGCATCGGTTGCATTTCTTTCACATGCCCAGCACTTTGCTGGACTCGACAGGAGACTGAAACAAGTGGCAGGCGTGGTGCTGTCTACTGTGGGGGAAGGAACAATACAGTATGCAGCAGTTACTCTGTGTCAGGCACCATGCTAAGCACCATGCAGCCATTATCTCTTTCAATTCTGGCAGTCACATGTAATTAGTCAGCGTGTTATTGTCTCTTTTATACATGAGCAAAGAGACTAAGAGGATTTTAGTAAGTTGCCTAACGTCAAAAAGCTAGTAGGTGACTGAGTTGAGTTTGAACTCTTATCTCTCTGACTCCAAAGCCCACCATCCATCCATCCATCCATCCATCTGATGGCTATTTACTGAGCAACTGCTGTGCACTGGGCACAGGAGCTATAAAGCTGAGACAGGCTTCCTGTGGTAACGCAGCTCACAGTCTGGAGAGCCCCTCGTGCCTTAGTACAAAGCTTGCCAGTCACTCGTCAGTTCTAGTCTCTCGGGAAAGTAGGAAGTGAGTTCATCTGCGAAGAGTGAGCAGGTAGGTGGCAAGAGAGGAAGACTGAGAAGACCGGACATCCAGGAGGGAGTCTAAGAGGAGGGAGCTATAATTACAAATGAAAAACTAAAAGCACTGTTTTATGTTTAATACCCCATGGGGCCTTAAGAATGAAAAGCTTCATTACTCGGTTTCCAGTGGAGACTTATGTTTGGCCACTTTGTTGAAGATTCAAAGGTTTCATAGGTGAATTAAGTGACTTGTGAGGACTTTGCCACAGTTTTGAGGGTGTCAGAGGCCTTGGCTGCGAAGGTGACATCACGGTCCAAGGCAGATGAACAGCGTGAGATAGCCTCGCGGGCCTGCCCGCAAGTGGCTGAGTGGAACTCACTCTGGGGAGTATTAGAGGATCGGCAAGTAGGAGTGGGGCCAGAGTCAGAGAAATACTATTTGGTAACTTGCTGAGACCCCACGTCTGTCCCCAGGCGGTCCAGGCCTGGAACCACTGGTCACGTTGGCAAGTGCGAGTGCCGTGGTGCTTTGGCTTCTTACGCACAGCTTTGATGTAGGTGAGATCAGGGCATGAGATGGGTCATCTTTGGAGATACCTTTTCCTGTCTCGTTAGCTCTCTGTTTAGCCACTGAAGGTCAGTATATTTCCCATAGTATCTCCAGGTCTTGTCAAATTACAATTCCCAGTAAATGTAAACTAATAATTACAGAGAAATCCACTAATTTTGTGTGTCTACATTTCTGAGTCACTTCACTAATTGTTCATTGCATCGTTTAAGTGTTAAAGATGTGACAGCTGGAGCAATCAGGGTGATTTCATTAGAACAAAGCAAACCAAATTATATGCTGTGCCAGTCGTAGACAAGTCTTCATTATTTCGTGGTGAGAAAAGACAAGAACTAAATGAAACGTTCAGTTTTGTTCTAACCTTGCTCCTGTGTGATGTCGGTGTTTGTTGCAGTATTACTGATGACTGCAACAAGGAAGAGATGGGGGCGTGGGACACGGGACTCTGATCCGTGCTGAAGAAAGGTCGTGCCAGTCCTTATGTCCCGCCTGTGGACCACCTTTCTTTGCTCCATGACTGGATTCTCCTGATTCTTCTCCCACCTCTCTGAATTTTTTTTCATTGACTTAGATTTATCCATGCAGTCCCCAAATGTGTACTTACCAAAGATTTTTTCCTTGAAGCTCTTCTCTTTCCTCTCTGTACGCTCTCACTTTGCAGTTTCTTCTGACATCGTGGCCTCAACAGATAGCACTCTGTGGCTGATACCCAAAGATAGACCTCTCGCGCTCTCTTGAGTTCACATTTTGCATTTCCAACTTCCTAAATGTCTTCCTGCCACCTCCAATTCAACCGAATACATGTCCCAAATCTGTTTCTTTTCCCATAGTCCCTTTCTTTTGGAATGGAACTATTCTCTTCTGGTTATGTAAAACCTCTGTCTCTCTCTTCACTTTTCACATCTAAATATTTGTGAAGATGTGTTGAGTTCATCCCTATAATCATATTATTATCACTTCTCTACTTTCTCTTCCTCTGATGCTATTTTACCTCAAACCCTTATTTGAAAGATTTGGATTTCCTGGGCATTTGACCTCTGGTCCAAGGCCTGACGATATCATTCCTTCCCAGACTCACGGGAGAGTCTCCACTCAGAATGCACGCTAATCAATCGCACTGTTATTCCTCTTTTCCTTTTGAAACACTAACAAGGAAGAGCAGAGATCTGCATTCTTCACTTTATCAAGTTCTACACCTTCATATTAAGCGTTTCTATTAACTTTCAATAAAGACCAAAAGGAGTACCTTGAATAGTCATTGGTGTGGCACAAATATCAAACCTTTAACCATGTTATTTAAAACCTACATGAATTGTGTGTTGGATGGAGCCCATAATGAGCTTCTGGAAAAGTTATTCTTATACTGGTTTTTGTCAAAGCCTTGAACAAAGACTAGAGATTATAAAATAAAGACACAGATGTTACTCCAAACATCTTTTACTGCATTATTGGAAAAACAAATACATATGGATATGTTTGAGTTACCATTGATTCTGAGGAAAACGTCTGTGTACTGAAAGAAGAAATAATTTCTAAAGAGAGCAGAGGTAAAATTGCCATCTCCACTGAGATTATATCACATAATATATAGGAGGAGAAGGCGTAGGAAAATTTTTAAATCCTTACTTACCTATTGAGTAAAATAATTGTAGAAATATGCATATCATAAAGTGGGCTTTTTTTTCTATTGCATATACGTCATGTGGAAAAGCTTATTTGTTCAAGTAAAAAAAACAGCTTAATAATAATAATTCCTTTTCTGAAAATATTTCATTGGCCCCCTAAGTTTGCTGATAAAAGTTGTGGAGTGGGTGAGGGGAGACCAGCTGCCCCTGGAGTTTCCATGTGGAGGGTGGCTGGGGGGACCCTGGGCACAGCTTGGGCCACTGTGGCAGGAAGGGCATAGCCACAGCGACAGCTCGGTGTGTCCTGACCCAAGCCCTGGGGCAACCTCCAGAGCTGTGTGTTGGGGTGAGAGTTTTATACTAATTGAAAGAGAAGTATTAATAATAATAGAAAGGAATGATGACAGCAAGGCCTTCGGGTTTGAGATGTTGCAATTCATTTAACCCCTGCAAGAGGAACCCGCCCCTGCCCCAACTGCAGCCTGGGAGCCTGGTGATAATTTAGGACCACCCTAAAAAAGAGGGGGATTCACTGCGAATACCATCAGGAAATACAAACCCCAGGATCTCCCAAAGGGCCACTAGAGTCACCGAGAGTGGAAGGAGGCAAGGCAGGCCTAAGAAGGGGCAGTGGAGACAGGGAAACTGCAAGCAGGGGCGTTGTCCTTGCTATTTCGGAATAGAGCTGGAAAGTGTGGTCTGCACCCAGAGCTCACCAGAGCAAAAGGAAGACGTGAGGGAGGCAGAAGAGGGCGATCCGAGGCCCCGCTAATTATGCTGTGGAACGTCCTGAGCTGGAGACTGGCCTGCTATGATCCATGTTCCCTCCGTGGCGTTATTCCAGCGACTGGGAAATGCTGTTTACGCTACTTAGAATTATAGAATCCTGGAATTCGAGACTTACAAGATAAGAGATTCCTCATGTAAGTGAGAAAAGGGAGCCTCAGAAGGTTAATGAGAAAGGTGGTTAAAGACATGGGCTTTGGCATCCAGTAGACCTGGTTTGAATCCAAAGTAGTCATCAACTCTGTGACTTTGGGGGAGATTGGCAGCTCTGAGCCTCAGTTTCCTTGTCTGTAAAACGGGGAAAGCATGCCTACCTCAGGGAGTCATGGTGGGCTCATGAGATAACGTAGCACTTATCACCGTCTGGTCTGGCATGCTATATAGTAATTATTGTTTCTTTTTCTGTCTGCTGCGCTGGCATGTAAACTCTAAGAACTTAGGGATTTTTGACTGTTTTGCTGATGCTATCTCCCCAGTGCCTGGAACAATGCCTGGAACTCAGTCATAAATATATATCGAATGATTCATATAAAGCGATTATTATGGTGTCTGGAATTTAATGACAGTGGTTGCTGAAAATAATGACAACAACAGCAACCACAGAAAGCCAAACTGCAGCACTCAGTAAGCCCTCATCAGCACTCCCAGTTGTCGATTTAATAAACTTATTGCTGAGTAATTTTAGCCATCCATATGTATTCTTACTAACCTCCTTATTGAAAATGTCTTCTTTTTTCAGTGGAGAAAAAAATTTTCATATTTTTTACTACATTTATGCTGGTTTAGCTGAAAAGAAGAAACTAGCCCATTACAAATTGCCTGAAAACAAGCCTCCCAGGTAACGCACCAGTTTGTACTTTCATAAATAACACTTCCGCTTTCCACTTAATTTTAGATTTTTACCCTTTCTTTCATATTTTTTCAGGTACCTACAAAATGACCACCTCAGAACAGTACAGGACATGATGAATAATAGTTTCTATAAGTCCCAGTATGAATTAATTGAGCAGTGTTTCAAAATCATAGGTTTTACGATGGAGGTAAGTAGGAAAGACATTTGAACCTCTTTAGGAAGTATCTTTTTATCATTGCTAAGGGTAAGAGTTAGCACGTATTGAGTGATTGATATAAGCCAGGCTAAGTGTTTTACATGGATCTAAACAATCTTATGAAATAACTAGAAATATAATATTTACTTCATAGATGAAGAAATAGTGGCCCTGAGATATAATTGAATTTGTTTTTGTTCTTAGTATTTGATTTTACTTATACTTGCGTCTCCCACATATATAAAAAATTTTACAAAAATGCATACATGTACATGTTATTTTTAGTGCAGTCTTTTTTATAATTTTATTAATTGACATACCATACAATCCATCCATTTAAAGTGTACATTTCAGTGATTTTTTTTATATTCATAGAGTTGTGTATCTGTCACCATAATCATTTTTAGAATATTTTTGTGTTCTAAATTTTTCTCCTCGAAAAGAAACATGGTAGCAATTAGCAGTTACTTCCTGTTCCAAGTTCAGCCTACTTTCTATCACTATAAATCTACTTATTCTGGACATTTCACATACATGGGATCATATAATAAATATGTGGTCCTTTGTGACTGGCTTCTCTCACTCAGCCTAATGTTTTCGAGGTTCATCCATGTTGCCACATGTATCAGTACTACATCTTTTTATCCTTGAATAATATTCCATTTAATGGAGAGACCTCATGTTACTTGTTCATTCATCAGTTGATGGACATTTGGGTTGTTTCCACTTTTCAGCTATTATGAATATTGTTTCTATGAACACCAGTGTACACGTTTTTGTGCAAACATAAGTTTTCATTCCTCTTTGGTATACACCTAGTAATGGAATTGCTGGATCAGAGGGTAACTCCTGTGTTTAACCTTTTCAGGAATTGCCAGACTGTTTTCCAAAGTAGCTGCATCATTTTACATTCTCACTAGCCTGTATGAAGGTTCCAATCTCTCCCCATCTTCACCAATACTTACTGTTATCTGTCTTTTTGATTATAGCCATTGTAGTGGATGTGAAGTTGTATCTCACGATGGTTTTGCTTTGAATTTCCCTAATGACTTATGATGCTAACCTTCTTTTCATGTACTTATTGGTCATTTGTATATCTTCTTTGGAGAACTGCCTACTCAGATCTTTTGCCTATTTTTTAATTGTGTTATATGTCTTTTTATTATTGAGTTATAAGAATACTTTATATTCTAGGTACTAGCCCCTGATTAGATATATGATTTGCAAAAATTGTCTCCCTTTTGTTGTCATTTCAGTTTCTTGAAAAATGAAAAGTCCTTTGAAGCACATAAGTTTTTAAATTTTATGATGCTTAATTTATCCATTTTTTCTTTTGTTGCTTATGATTTTAGTGTCACATAAGAAACCATTGCTTAATCCAGAGTCACAAATGCCTAAGCTTTCTTCTAAGAGTTGTACAGTTTTAGCTCTTAAATTTATGTCATTATTCCATTTTGGGTTAATTTTTGTGTATGGTGTGAGGTAGGGGTCTAGTTCATTCTTTTGCTTGTGGGTATCCAGTGTACCAGCATCATTTGTTAAAAAGAATTTTCTTTCTCCACTGAATGTTCTTGGCATCCTGGTCAAAAGTCAATTGACTACAAATGTACAGGTTTATTTCTGGACTCTCAATTCTGTTGCATTGATTTCTATGTCTATCCTTAAGCCAGTACCACGCTTGATTACTGTGGCAAAAGCTTTGTAGTAAGTTTTGAAATTGGGAAGTGCGAGTCCTCCAACTTTGTTCTTCTTTTTAAAGATTGTCAATTTCTAGTGCAGATTTTTTAAAAGCTTCTTTTTTGCTCAGCTTTCTCTTCCCCATCTCACTCCCTTTCATCCACATCTGTTCTCTTTCTCTCCCCTCAGCAAATGGATGTTAACAACCGAGTGTATATAGTCCCATATTCCATATTTATCTCCCTGCTCTTAGGGTCCTGCTGGTAGACACCCCCTACAAACACACACACACACACACACACACACACACACACACACACACACACAGTTGCAAATATGTACATTTCATATATCTGGAGAGGTGGTCATTGTTTTATTAATATGGGGTTGTATTATACACATTTCTTTATATCTGATTTTTCCTACTCAGCAATATCTATAAAAATCCCTTTAAATCACCTAGTATGTCACTGAATCACTTCTTTTAAAGGTAATATAGTGTCCTGTGGTATGTATTACCATAGTTTATTCAAGCCATTCAGCTATGACTAGGCATACAGCTATCAATGTTTCCAGATCTTTTCTTTCTGTGGGATAGGTTTCCAGTAGTGGTACTATTGGGTTTCTATGGGATAGATAGGTTCCTAGTCCTAGTACTGCTACTGCTGAGTTCAAGGGTATACGTATTTTAACTTTGAATAGAAATAGCAACATTGCCTTCCAATAATTCTGTAACACTTCACATTCCACCAACAATGCATGAGAATACTCTTTCCCCACTGTTCCTGCCAGCAATATGTTGTGGCTTTTTAAACATTTGCTAGTCTCATGGGTGAAAGTAACATCTCATTTCAAGTTTGCACATCCTTGACTAATAGTATATTTGAACATCTTTCCATTTGTTTGCCAGCTGCTTAGGTTTATATTTATGAATTATGTATGTTGCCTTTTTTATTGAATTATTTCTATGCCTTATGCCAATTTGGGAGTGCTCATTGAATGTTGTAGACATTACATTTCTCTATCATTTGTGTTATAAATGTTTCCAGTTGTATGACTTGTCTGTGACTTCCTTTTGTCATATTGTTTACCATAAAAAAATTTTAAATTTTTGCATATTCAAACAAGTTTATCATTTTGTTTATAACATCTAGATTTCTAGTCTTTGTTTAGGTTGTATATGTAGTCTCCTAAATTTTCTTGAAACTTTAAAAAATAAATTTATCTTTAATTCGTTTGAAATTTACTTTATGGTATCAAATGGATCACCACTTTTCTTTTTCTATATGGAGAGGCGATTTTGCCATTACTGTTATTAAATACTATATCCTTTTCCCACTGGATTGACTTACCATATATTAAGGCCTTATATGACATGGAATCTATTTCTGATCCCTCTATTTTATCCACTAATCTATGTTTTCTGTCTCTATAGCAACATTCTATTGAATTGATTACAATGGTTTGAATCTGTTTTTCTAGTAAGGCATCCTATCTGGTAAGGCAAATCCTGATCTCACTTTCTTCTTCTCCATACTTTTCTTAGCTATTGTATAGCAGTTGTTTGGCCATATAAACTTTAAGATCAAATTATTCCATTCCCAGAACCCCAGTTGGAATTCCAATTAAAATTGCATTAAATTTACACATCAATTTTGGGAGCACTGTCATTTGTATGACATTATATTTTCTCAGCCCAAATTATGAGATGACTTACTTTTTTTGATATGCCTTTCCATTTGTTTAGATGTTATTTTGAGTTTTTAATAATAATCTATAGTTTTATTCATGCAGAACTTGTGCTTTATTTTTAAATGTATTTATAACTGTTATGGTTTTTGTTCTAACTGTAACGCTTTTTCCATTGGTAGAATCTTCTACATATATAATCATTTCATCAGCAAAAAGAATAGTTTTACCCCTTTTTTCTTATGTTATGTCAGTCATTTCTTTTTCTTTTGTGTACTTAAAATATCTAAGACTAGTCTAAATCAACATTAAGTAACAATGATTATAGTTTGCCTCTCTGTCTAGTTTCTGATTTTAAGTGAAATGGTTTCAGTGTTTTGCTAATATTTTTGATAAAGAATATTTATCATAATCAATTTTCTTTTATTACTATTTTACTTACCTTTGTTATTAGGAATTCTGCTGAATTTTCCAAAATGTTTTTTGAGCAACTATTGATATAATCATATTTTTTTTCCTAAAGCAGTTTGTTGATATCTCTTATTATGTTGATAGATTTCTTAATATTTAAGTATCCTTACATCTTTGGAATAAACCCAATATAGTTAAACTGAATTACTTTTTTGATAAATTTCTGGATATATGGGCTAGTGTTTTACTTGGAATTTTTGCATCTATTTACAGGGTATCCCAAAAGTCTCCATACAAAGGAAAAATTTTGTAGAATTTTGTAATGAATATTTTGTAAATAAAGGTACATTTAGCTACAATTTCCCATTTTGCCTATGTGTGGTGACTTTTGGAACACTCTGTATTTATCAATGAGATTTATCTATTGTGATAAGTGTGATTCTTACCATTAGAGAAGATCGAGGACAATGGCTCTTAAAGCTTAGAATTAAGAAATAAAAAAAAAAGATGAGTTAAAACTCAGCTGTACCTGCCTCTGGTCCTGGGGCCTTTTTGATATAGTCTTTAATCACCTCTGTGAGTCTTCTATGATAATTGTGTGTTCAAATTTCTATTTTCAATTTGGGTTATTTGTATTTTGCTAAGAAATTATCATTGAATCTCATGCCATAGATTTGCTTGCTGATTTTTCTTATAATACTTTATATTTACCCTGTATCTCTGGCTTTATTTCCTTTCCTGTTCTAATCATGTGTACTTTCTGGCCTTGTTCTCTTTTATCTTTAATTGGGCTTACAAGGGGTTTTCGATCTCTAAAAAAAAGAAAAAGAAAAAGAAAACATCAGCTTTTATTGGATGCGCTTAAGCCATCCTATAAATTTTTTCATTATCTGTATTATTGGTTTCAATTTTATTTTTACATTTTTATTATAATTTAGTCATTTGATTTCTTTTGATCTTTTTCTTAAAGAGAACACTTGGTTCCTCTATGTCTTCATTTTCTTATTTAATAATGAAGGCATTTAAGGCTAGAAATTTATCCCTGAGTAATAAAAATTCCCTTCTGTCCCATAGGTTGTATTTTTTTATTTTTCTAACAAAGTATCTTGTTTAACAGGGACTCCTGAAGGCTTTTAGAGAAGCTTTCAAACTTTGCTCTTAGCAGTTTATTGTTTTCTGTGTTCAGATCGTGTAATAAAAGATTTCACTCTGAATATAAATCAGGCTTTTAGATGAACTCCTCCAAGAAAGTAATGTGTAATTTGTTGAATTTTCATTTCGTTTTTATAAATGACACTCTTGCAGCTTTAAGCTGTTTCTGCTTAAGAAGTTTACTAGATTCCTGGGATTATCAGATCTCTACTAAGAGCTTAAGTTAAAAAAAAATGCCTAATTCTCGGAAAATTTAGAAAATTTTATCAGCAGGATATAAAATGTAGAAATGCTGATAGAAGTGAAACTTTGCAAAAACCTTCAAATTATGTGCTGTGAAGTTATTGAATCTACGGATTTTGTAGCCCACTTTTAAGGCACCATTGATTCCTTTCTAAAATGGAAGCCTACCAACAATAACTTTCGGTCACGTGATACATTTGCTTGCCAGAAAATAGTATTTCTAAAGATGTAAGTATTCTTGGCATAGAGAAAAGTTTGATAAGTGCATTTTCTCCAAATATGGAACTTACGCTGTTGGCAGCTCTGGTGTTAGGAGTCTCTCTGTCTTGCCTTCTCTTTGAAAGCTCTTGGTTTCATCTTAGCCTACCTGCTGCAGCTTGTGGGCAGGTGAGAGGGATATTTTCAAGACCTTGCCCCCAGGAAATGAAGTGTGATCTCTACCAACTGGGTGAGGTTGGAGAAGGACAAATAAATGGCTTTTCTTTGGATCTGGAATTACAGCCCTACGTTATGGGGGAGGTTTACGTAAATCTCGGGTCATCTTTGTCCATCAGGGTCCTAGAGATCTTCAGTGATCCATCTCCCCAAAGCCAACATTATAACCCAGAGATGTTCCAGACAGGTATTTGACAGAACAGGAATGCATAGATTCAGATGGAGTTCAAGTTACAAGCTATCTTAACAGGGACTTTTCGTAAGAAAGATTTTGTTTTGTGCAATCCTTGTAAGAATGGAAAATGTAGACGAATGATGTGACAAGTTGGCCATCCTAAGAAATGAAAATCAAAATTACTATAAAATGAACTTTGTTAGATTTAGCTTACAAACCAGACAGTATCTATAGCAATGAATATTTAGAGTACAGTAGTCTCCCGTTACCTGCAGTTTCACTTTCCACAGTTTCAGTTACCTGTGGTCAACTATGGTCTGAAAATATTAAATGAAAAATTCCAGAAATAAACAATTCATAAATTTTAAATTGCATGTGTTCTGAGTAGCATGATGAAATCTCATACCGTCCCGCTCCATCCTGCTCAGGACGTGAATCATCCCTTTGCGCAGCGTATCCGTGCCATATACACTCTCTGCCCCGTAGCCACTTAGTAGCTGTCTCAGTTATCAGATGGAAAAAAACATAGTACATGTGTAAAGGGTTCAGTACTATTCACAGTTTAGGCATCCACTGGGGGTCTTGCAAGGTATCCCCCACAGATAAGGAGAGACTACTGAAATCTGGTGTGTCATAGTCAAAGCAATGGTTATTGCGAAACATTTCAACTTTCGAAGTACATTTTTCTAGTGTGGCCTCCATGGCCAAGAGGAATTCAGATTTGTTGGGGAGACTCTTTTCTGGCTGCTTTTACAGGCCCAGAACTTAGAGTTCCTCCTTGAGTTCTGAATAAACGTTGCTACTCTGTTTCTGGATGGATTAATTGGTTGTAGGGATAGGTCGGTGAGAGAGAGATTGAGGGGGCAGTGAGGACTTAGAAGGCTTTTTCCAGGACCAAATAAGGAGAATTAACTTCTCTTGGGACCAGAGGGGGAGTGATTACAGTGACTTCCCCAAAGAATTCTCAGTTTTTGCCGGAACATTGTGAATTATAAGGACAAGAGGGAAGCTATACTCTAGACTCAATGGCAGGCCAAGATCGAATGAATGCATCCTTAGGCAAATATATTACTCACGAAAAGTCCAGAGCTGAACTTGGGTAACTTTTTGGGTTAGAAGGCAGCAGCTCCAACTTGGCCATCTTCATTTCTGACTAATGCATTCTCTCCACTGATTCATGGACCTTACCTTGAACTGTGGGCTGACAATTCAGGCTGTTCACTCTTTAACTACTAAACTGCAGCTGTAAACTGGGAACCCAATGGCTCTGGGGTCTCTAGGGCAGAAAGGAGATGAATGGGGCCCTTCTCTCTGTTGAAGCATTAGATGGCTTTTAAGCTGTAAAAAAGAACAAAAATCCATCATTTAATAAGATCTCTGTAAAGGCTTTCAGAGAGGCTTTCAGACTTTGCTCTTAGCTGTAATTTGTTATTGGGAAGAACTTTCTCCCAGTGAGACAGGACCTGGTTCTTAAAGTGGCCAATATGTGAATCTCATACCTCCTTCATCCCCCCTCCAAATAAAAGAAGCAGCCCAGAAAGGTCAGCAGGATGACTAGATTGACATATGAGGATGGGAGAATTTTCCAATAGCACCCTTTGTTTGAGAGTTGGGAGGAAATGGTGAGGAATGGGTGGGAGCTGAACAACTGGGACATCACCAAGCACGTAGAACTCATGGTGGATACCTCATGTGAAGGGGGCCGCAGTGTACACCCTTGTACGTGTCATGAGGCAGCGGACTCACATCATGCTGAAATCTGTGCTGCTGGCCTTACCCGACTGCCTTTTGGGAACAAGATCTCAACTGTAGCATCTGGAGTCAGAGATGGCCCTGATATGTTTCTGGAAAATAGATATTTTTAATACTAGTGGAATAATCGTGTTTGAAGTGTCTTCCGTTCTGGGGGAGAAACTTCCTGACTCAGCAGGCATGAGCTTCAGCTACTTTCCAGGTGATAAGTGGCCTCCACCCAGAGACAGCCAACAAACTACATACAGAGACAGAGATGCTCTAAGGAGATTCCATTCATTCTTACGCTGTAATTCTGAAGCCCCAGGCATCAATCACAGATATCAATCATAGGTGACCACTTGAGTCTTTTACTCTTACTAGTTAGGGCAAACTTTTCCTGGGCATGACTTCCCAGGGCATCTTCTGGGTTCATCTTTGTCCCTTCCCCCTGCCAAAATTCAGTTTCAGATCTGGCCCTTCCCTTTAGGTTGCTTCCCTTCCCCTCCCCAGCCTCTCCTTAACTTGGTGCTCACCTCTCCCACAGCTTGTACCTATGGAGACTGGCTGACTTAGCACCCAGGGTATCTTGGCTCTTAAAGCAGAGCCAATCTATTAGGGGTGGGGGGTCAGGGACAGGTGCAGGTTGGCAGCACCAACCACAGGAAAAGAGGAGGGGGACAAAAATGAGGAGGCCAATGAGCACTTAGAACCAAACCTGCAAGAGCATGAACTTGAGATTAGGGACTTTTCCCAGCCAGGAGCATGCACAAAAACTAGGAGCTCATGTCCAAAGGTAACCTTTTCCCTATTAACATACATTAGCATAGTAAAAATCACACCCATCAGCACCTTGACAGTTTACAATTTTCATGACAACCGCTGGAACTTACCTTATGTGGCTAAAATTGGAGAGGGCCCTTAGCTCTAAGAACTCTCTACCCTTTCCCAGGAAAATAATGACTATTCCACCTACCATTTAGCATATCATAAGGTGTAGACATATTAATAAAAGTAGAAGTGTGGTAAAACCAGAGTCTTCTCCATTCATGGAGATAGACCTGTTTCCCCTCAGGAAATGTACTTTCGCTTCCTAGACTGAAAAGCCTGTAATCAAGCTGCTTGCATGGAAGCGCTATGTGTCTGTCATCTCTGCTGCACTGGCCCTGCTTGCGATTTTTCCAAGCAAGGAGACGACACCCTTCAAAATCAACCCTGATGGGGGAGTGAGGCAGTGAATAAAGAAAAAAGAAGCATCCACCCTTTTCCTCGATCCTTGATCATAAGATCAGTGTTGCTGGTGGTAGATGCTCCTTTTGGACTGTGGTCTGGCCTTGTTGGATGCCTGGTTAGGGGGAAACAGGAGCGGCCAGTTGGATCACAGGGCATACCCCAAACTCGAAGGACGTCATGCAACAACCATGGCAGCTCCTGCTTGAGACCAGGAGCTGGGCCTGTTTGTAGTTCTTTTCCCTGCTTTTTGTCATCGGCAGAGCTGATCTGCTTCTTACCCAGTCCCTTCCCCAGAGGTTGCTATCTTAGAAGCAAGGAATCATTTTTAATTGGTTTGTTTACTTCTAAGTCCCCCTCATTAGCAGCAATGTTTCGCTTACATATGGCTCAGCTCCTTCCTCCTGCTTGGTGGAGCAATGTTTAGTAACATTAAAATGAAACCAGTTTTGCAGTTAGCATCTACTGGCAAATATAATTCATTTATTTCAAACCGTATATTCCAAATTTAAACATACTCAGTGTTTATGGAACAGCTAAACACGTAGCTTAGGATAAAGGAAAGTATAACATCTGTTCTTGGAGCCGAAGCACAACCACTGCTAGATATTTTGTGAAGACTTTGAGTCCAATTCAAGGTGATTTTCCTAAGATTTGGTGGTCTTCCATCTAAAACCAGAGACTGGGGGAGTTAACAGGGCAGACTGTCCCAGTTTGGAGATGGTAGAATTAAACCCAGTGGGTGTTTACTTCCTTTTTATCCCAGTCCTATTTTTTGTTGTTGTTGTTGTTGTTTTTGTTGTTATGCCCTCTTACTTATCCAAGACCTCTTTCTTGGATGTGGTCTTTGTCAGTAGCTGTTTCATTTTGGGAAGAGACAGCTTTCAATATCAAGTGAAGTGGTATGATTCTCACATCCTCCCTGCATGGCATGCTGCCTTCACAGTTTACTGCAGCACGACTTTGGTGACTTTCCAATATACAGTCACTCTTTCTCTCTCCTTCCCTCCCCCATCTTCCTCTCATTGGTGTTGACAGCACCCACAGTGTGTGTGTCACTTTAAATGTCCCCAGAGTTTACAATTCACCTGTGCGTTTGTGATTCAGCACAATCCAAAGGAATGACAGGCAAATCAAAATCAGAAATTCTAAAAATAACACAAATTGGAAAACTCTTAAAACTTTTAAACCATATGATTTCCTAAGCCATTTTCCTGCTGTAGTTTTACATGATTGGTAGCTTGATGATTCATGGTAGTTAGATGATTCAATGAGTAGCGTGTCTCATTTAGAGATAATTTTTACCATGTAATACAGGAATTTTTATGCTTGTTTTTTGCACAAAGTCATGTCTCATGTCTAAGATGAGAATGGCATTTTTCTACTTTTATTTTGTTTACATTTCTTAAGATAGTCTAAAATCACAATCTAGCATGCTTTCTTTAGATTATCGGTTATAACTTTAGTGATGATCAAATAGTATTTGTGAAAGAAATGAAGTGTCTGAAAGTATCACACAAAACACTGAATTTCCATGAAATACTCTCACCTCATTTTAAAAAATTCATTTTGGTCAGGATGGAAGAGGTGTATGTGTCCCTTTTGGTTAGTCATTTATAATGATTTAAAAATAACAATTTGACACCTAGTTGTTGTTTTCATTCAAAAAGCATAAAGCAAGTTACAATTTCAGAATGTAATGATTCTCCCAACATTGATGACCGGAACTGAATGGTGGGACCTGGGGGGCAGTTGGTAAAATAAACGTAATTCTGTGCTGGGGAGTCGAGGTCCCTGGGCCAAAGTCCTCGGCACTGCTCGTCTCTGGCTGTGTGCCAACAGCTAAACCGATACCTAAGCCTCACTGTTCTAAGGTTCTTTACCAGTAAAAGGAGGGGACAGGGATGGTTAATTTCTGACTCATTTCCGTCTCTCACTATCTGTGATTTTATGACTCAAATTGAGGAGGGCCATTTAATTTCCTCTTAGTCTTTGCAGATTGCTCATGTCATTTTATTGCTTTAAGTGTCTGCAGAATTCAACCTAAGAATAGAGGACGTATTAATATCCCTTATATACAAACAGCTGCAAATGCTGATTGCAGAGCAGCTCCTTTCCTCCCGTCAGTTGCTGTTTGCCTGGTACGTGAGCTCTGATCACATCCTATCCCAGACACTCGCCCCAGCCTGGCTTCTCCCGCACTTCATCCTGGCCACTGCGTCCTGGCCATGGTGACCTCCATCTAGTTTGCATTCCAGGAATTGTCCATTTTTCCACCATTGTCTTGCGTGGCTTTCAATTAGGCATCCAGTGTGGGTTGGGACCCTAAGAAAGGACTCACTGCATGTCACCAGAAGGGCTCTGTGCACCAATCTCTGTCCATCCAGCACGGGCTATAGCTTCCACTCCCAGAATAAAATCAGAGAAAGGGGGTCACACCTTGTCCAACCACAGGGCTCTGCCATTTGGAGGAGTTAATCGGCTTTTGGAAAAGAACAACTTGGCTTAGTGGGGTCTTGTTGTTTTCATAAAATCTAAGTACTAACTCAGGATGCAAAGCTTGGCACCAAACAAAGGGGACATTTAGATTAAGAAAAAATTTTGAGAAAGACAAATATTAATAGAAACCATGAGCCCAGACTAAGAGACTTATGTACATATAAGAAAAACAAGAGAGATTCTGTTCTGAAAGCAAAGGAAAGTTTGCTGTCATTTGACTGACACAAAAGAAAACAGTTTGACAAGCATTTACTGAGTGCCACCTGTGTACCAGGCCCTGTGCTAAAAATTAGGAGATAGGAATTAGTCATAGTCTCTGTCCTCGATAAATTTATAATCTGGTAGAAGAAATGTATACTGGGCATGGTTTCAATTTAAGGTAGTCAATTCTGTGATAGCAAACAGAGAATGTTACAGAAACATGAATTCTGGGTTGATCAGTGAAAGATTCAAAGAAAAGATTATGTGTGAAGAATGGTAAAAAAAAAAAAAAAACGTAATCCAGAAATGAGAGAAGAAAATAATGTGAAATTCTTGGGAAGCTATGAGGAGTTTGGCTGCTGGAACATGTGGGAGAAAAGTAGCTGGAAATGACAGCGGAGAGACACATCAGCACAGGAAGCTACAGAACCCTCCCCTATGTGCCTCAGTGAGGAGCTGGAACATCATTCCTAAGGGAGTGGGGGCCATGGAAGGGTTTTTATTGGAGACAGAAGATGATCTGATTTGCCTGCTAGAAAAATCACCCTGACGGCCATGTGGAAGGGTCGGAGAGCAGTAAAACCAAAGGCAAGAGACCAGTTAGGATGGTGTGCCCTGATCACATTGACCAGTCTGTACATGACCCTGACCCCGACAGAGAAACTAATGAAACTGATGCGGGTGGTTGCTTTTAATGTGCAAAGACCGCATATTTGTGCTCAGAAGGAACTATTTGCAGTTGCTTATCTTTAATTAATTCAATATACAGATTAACAATTTTGAAACCAAGTACCTGTACCTAGTTGTTCCCTAAAGCTTTTAAGTTCTGCTACACATCTTTTTATTCAATTTGTGAATCTAATCATCTTTGTAGAAGAATAGAAAAAACTTTGTCAGTTGTTCTTTGTTCACTTAACTCATAAATATAATATTAAATTGCCCCAACCAAACATAATTAATTAAATTCTCTTAAATGCTTGAATCTATATAAAATTTAATACATCTCAGTCTTTGGAACACTCCGAATGACTGACAGAGCAGGCTTCCAAGGACTGATAAGTGTTCTCTAAACTTTCTAATCACGTAACTAAATCTTAAGCACCGCAACTTATTAGCATTGAAAATCTTATAATTTAAAATTATTAATGTCGTAAATCAAGTTATCTTATATATTCGAATGCAATTTGCAATCAAACTTTGTTGCGGTTTTCAAAGTAAAACCGTAAGTGTAATGTCAAATAAGCATTTAAGTTGAAGTCACAAGACTAACTGTCAGATTATTTACTATGTCTCTGCTACGATCTTTACTATGTCGCAAATATCATCTTAAAGTTTTCAAACGTGTAAGAATAAACACATTGATTATCCCAAGATTACATATCTTCTTCATGAATTTAACAAAGAAGTATTGACACTGGACTAGTTTGCTAGGACTGCCGTAACAAAGTATCACAAGCTGAGTGGCTCAAACAGTAGAAATTTATTGTTCACTGTACAGGAGTCTGGAAGTCCGAGATCAGGATGTCAGCAGAGTTTGTTCCCTCTGAGGGCTGGTGGGGAAAGTCTGCTCTATGCTTCTCTCCTGGTTTCTGGTATTTCCCTGGCAACCGTTGGTGGTCTTTGTCCTGCAGATCCACCACCCCAATCTCTGCCTCCATTCGTCTGCATGTGGGGTTCTCCCTGTGTGTGTGTCTGTCACTTCATGTGGTGTTCTTTTCAAAAGACACCAGGATATTGGGTTAGGGGCCCATCCTGCTCCAGCATGACCTCATCTCAACCCAACTCTTTGCATCTGCGATGATCCTGCGTCCCAGTAAGATCACATTCTGAGTATGGGGGCTTAGGACTTCAACATACCAATTTTGGGGTGGACATAATTTAACCCACAACAGATACTATAGACTTAGTTTACTTCAACACCTCTGTTCTTATTTGTACTTTTACCTAAGGTTCTGAGCTGAGACTGAAAGTTCTGGACCATTCTTCGACAGAGAATTTTGAGACTTTGTCAAGGATCTAGAGTCTGCGATGGGGTTTCTCTAACTCAGCACTATTTATATTTGGGGCCAGATAATTCTTTGCCGTGGGGTTTCTCCTCTGCAATGTAGAATACTGAGCAGACTCCTTGACCTCTGCCCACTAGATGCTAGTAGCAACCCAGCCCCATTTGTGACAACCAAAAAATGCCTCCAGACATTGCCAGATGTCCCCTAGGGAGAAACTCAGCCTCCTCAACTTTTGAGAATCACTGATTTAGGGTCATTTAATCCAAGCTACGTATCTGGATCTATTCTCTAGCTGTACTCTCTCCTCTCTGTGGGTGGGGAAATCGAAGCTGTGCCTTTCGCCTGGCGTTTAGTTGTGTAACCCAGTGTATCACACATCCCCCTGGGCAGCTTCCAGGTGTTACTCCTACCCAATTTGCATCATAACAATTTGAACAATTTTTATGCAGATTTGGGTACATGGGATTTGGCACCAGCAACCTTGGCCAGACCTCTTTACTATTTAATTGGATCTAATCAGTCCCTTATACTTGATAATGGAATTCTGCATTGTTTTTCACACTTCCAAGTTCATAGGCCATAGTTTTATACTCGTTATATTGGTGACATCTATATCAAGAAAAAAAACATATATTTTAAATTAAATTAGATAAAAATAGAACCAGAGCCATCAACCACCACCATACTTGAAAGTTCCCCAAATCCCCTTAAGAATCTGTACAAAAGTCTCCATTTATCTCATAAAAAAGTGCCAGAATTCAAGCCCAATGAGTTGTATTCTTATTTTTAGTATTGTCTTCAGGCTGGTATTGTATTATAACATGTTGGAAAATAACCATGTCTTGCATTATATATTGTTTTATTTGTTTAAAGGTATGTTTCTTGTAGTTTATATTTAAAAAAGAATTGATAGTGTTATTTTCTGTTTATTACACAAGTAGAATATTTCTATTAGATTGTGAGTGTTAGCTGGGCATGGTGGTTCACACCTGTAATTCCAGCACTTTGGGAAGCTGAGGTGGGAGGATCACTTGAGGCCAGGAGTTCAAGACCAGCCTGGGCAACACAGTGAGACCTCATCTCTAAAAATAAAAAATAAAATAAATAAATAAAGATTGTCAGTGTAGTAGGCTCAGGGAGGGGTATGTTCTATTTTAGTTTCTGAGCAAGTTCCACACTGAGTGCCGAGGAAGCCTTCAAGGAGTGAGGTGCTTTGTGGTATAGCTTTATGTTCCACATCCTAAACAAAATCAGTTTTAAAAAAATTATTGGAATACTATGTTTTATAAATCAGATACGTCCTAATATTTATAAAGAGCCGCAGGATGATGTATTAATCTGTTTTCGCTGACTTTCTCCCCATCGTGATTTTCATAGTTTACCATGAAAAGCACACTTACTCATTCATCACGCCAACCTGTAGTCATCGCCGGCTATGTGGAAGGAAGTCAATGGGCTCGATACGAAATGGGATCTAGGAACCAACCAGCCGCAGAGCCACATTCTCAGGGTTGTCAACAGAGATGTTATTTTGTACATAAAAAAGTATAACAACAAAGAGATATCATTACACACCTATTATTAGAAGGGCCCAAATCCAAGACCCTGACAGCATCAAGAGGGGAGAGGCTGTGTAGCATCAGAAACTCTCGTTCACTGCGGGTGGGAACGCAAATGCTATGGCCACTTTGGAAGATAGCTTGGCTGTTTCCTAACAAAACCAAACATAACTCTTGAGATACAATTGAGCAACCACACTCCTTCATATCTACCCAAATAGAAAACTACGTACACACAAAAACCTGCACACTTGGAAGCAACTGAGATGTCCTTCAGTAGGTGATTAGATAAATAAATTGTTGGGATATCTTAACTCTCATTTATCCACAAGTACAGCCTCATTTTTAATTGGCCTCAAGAAAAATGTACATATGGTAACAACCACACTAAGTTCTGAAGTTATATTTCACATGGATAGATGTATCTGTGGCCTAATGACCAAGATGTTTCTACTTCCATAGAGGAGAGCTCATTTCTGTGTTTTATTCATACTTGCATTCCTAAAATAAGTTGAAGCACTTACTGGGTATAAGACACTGTGCTC